>JAAAKL020005519.1:0-19184 GCA_010016065.2 Carybdea cf. marsupialis auct. non (Linnaeus, 1758)
CCTAGATCTTTTCGTGAGAGGTTAAGAGTACGTTGGCAACTTCTGTTCAACAAGCGTAACTCAACCATCTCACACAGGTAATAAAAAGGTACTTTCCTTGCCATTAGCCTTAAGGATCAGTGTCAACACTTGATAATGCTAAAGGAATTTTGATGGATAATAACAGTGTTCCTCAGACAAGCTTCTCCCAGTAACACTTGTAACCCTACTGTTAACTTATGAGAACAATTATATAGCCCCTGGAAAGGGGAACCTAATGGAGAAGTATAAAATGAAAAGAAAGTAAAAAGATGTACTTGCTGGCATATTACAGCTACAAGATCACACTCCTGATCCCTTGCCCTATGAGCAAAATTGGCCATCAAATTCTGACATCAGACAACTCTGCCTGAACATGAACTAAATCTTTGACATCAACATAAGTTATCCATATCAGGCTTGTCAATTTCTTAATACAAACTAGTCACAGATCTCAAGACTCATACGCAAAACTTGTATTTCAGGATATAGCAACCTAGTTTGATAAATTGGGAAGTATACATCAATAAAATATATGATCCCTAATAGCTCAGAATGAGTCATAAACCTAACAGTCATCTAAGATATGTGAAACCACAGTCCATTTACTTCCCACTGATGAAGTTCCAGCCAATAAGAAGCAATACCAAACTCAAGTCAGAATGATAGAATGATAGTACCTACATGGTAGGTACATGTTTTTCTGTCCTGTATGTAACACTAGTATCTTGATCTAGCTATTCAGATAGCTCTGGGCTTCATGCATATATAATTACCAAGTAGACCTGATGGCAACACACCATGAAATAGGATAAGCAAGAGAGTAGTTACACTTAAATCTACAATTAAATATTCTTAGACATGTGCATTTCATGGAAATACCTCTTTGGTCCATGCTCCTTTCACCAAGGCTGGATTTAAGACTTTCTCCCATCTCTGATGGCACTGCAGATCTGTTCGATTTGGAAAATGTGAAGCAATAAGCTTCCAATCATTGGCACCAAGGGTAAGACAAATATTGCGGAGCTTGTTGTCCTAGAATGTAAAGGGATAATATTTTGTTAGAAATAAATCAATTTGCTCCAATACTATGTTTGCGACATTACAACAGTTTACTGGTTAATCAATTTGTTTCTACAGAACGTTGTATACTTCATGTTTATTTCAATCTTACTAAAGAAATGCTACTAGAAACTATATGTTTAATCACCAAAAGTAACATCTGGCTAAATTACACACCAGCCAACCAATCATGACAAGCTCACACCAAAAAGTTCTAAGAACTCTCGCTGGAGCATTCTTAGTCTTGAAGCTGCAATCTTTTACCACTGCCTGCATTTGCACATTTATGTCTCTTTTTCATTAGATTGTCATTACATGATCTGCTAAATATGCAGTTACATTGCAAGCAGATGAAGAGAGCACCAAAACAATTGCCAACACATATATATGCCACATATATCTCCAGCTGCAAAATATCACTTTCCAAATGAAGAGGTGTTGTTAAATGATTCCTACATCTACTATCATTGTCAGTATAGAAAGAGAGGGACAATTGAAGTTTTGACACTGTAAATCAGGAAGGTATTGGATAAGTGGAAATTTAAAATGGACTAGACTTAGAAGTGGCAAATTTTTGCAGTATCTTAATCTCTCTTCCTGTATGTGATATACCTTCTCTTGACCTATGATCTTCCTAGGCATTTGTGCATCAATTGATTAACAATACATGAATATACTGTATGCTGTACTAGTAGATCAGTCACACCATTGCTTGATATTGTCAAATTATCAACCAAATTTGATTAATTACTTGAAAAGATCAAGGGACACAAAAGTTGTGGTGCACTTAGTTTGTTTTTGAGCAGTGAAGTAAATTATCAAATTAAAAGAGAATCTTGCCCATTACAACCAATACTCGCTTAAATTAAAAACAAAAACCTACACATGACTCTTCCTATAAATCAGCACCCCTCACATTCACGCAGAGTACATCATATGATTACAGCTTTCTTTCTTCAATCAGATGAGTAAGCACCATAAAATTTTTTAAAAAATAGACATTACAGTTAAGGATCTGGAACCAGACAAAACTTTCCATTTGGAGCAATCAATTTGTTTTGATTTGCCTGCTGTGAATCAATCTATGAAGCTTTCCATACTGATGTTTTTCAATATCCCAATATTCTTCATTGTCCAATCTCTTGATCACTGACAATTTAACGACTAACATTACAGGCCTATTGCCAAGTATTGTGCTTGGACATTTGAGGGAGTAAGGGGGGCTCGTGATACATGCTGGCATTCTGAGTCACACACACTGACAAATGCAACGTTGCAACCTCTTCATATCTCAATTCCAACTTAAATTGCGAATCATCTTTAAAATCCTTGGCAATTTATAACCACGGGTTTCAATTTTTTGAATACTCCTAAAGCTTAAAAGGGTAATGTCATATAATGTAATTAAAATACTGTTGTTGACAGATTTGGGGTTCAAATATATCGACCATATTATATAATTGAAATTGTATTGCATATAAATAAAACTTGGGAAAGATCAAAGCTTTCGTAAAACATACAGTACATGCTCATATCATAGGCTACATAAAGCTAGAGCGACAAGTAGGCCTACCTCTTCCTTTGTCCATCTCCCTTTCATGACTTTTTTCTTTCTCCTCGGAAGCCGTTCAACAAATTCATCTGTATTAATCATTTGGTTTGCCAAACGACAGTTACTGAGAATTAAAATAGAAGAAAATTGTATTTAATTGTATGCGATCATAAAATTGCACCCAAGTTAGAATCAGACATACGTCCTTGCATTCCCGTAATGCCTTCAAAATCAAAGCAGGTGTGGCAAATGTGGATACTTCACATAGCTTTTCACATTAAATCATCATGCTACTACTTGGCAAACACACGCTTCACTACACAAACTATTTACATGAGACTGCATTTCTTTGGAAGACATTATTGAAACACGCAATTTATGTCGATTTCGAAATGCACAACGATGTGATGTCAGAACTCGGTACCGGGGTATGTTCTAGAAGAAAATAACCTTCAACAGAGAATCGCTGCGATCTGAAACTTCGGAAGAAAAAAAAACAGAATCATATAACATATAATTTGTATCTGTATCCTTATCAAAAAGCAATCAATACGATGGTGACATAAGAGATGACATTCCGGCGGAGGCCTGCTTTGTAGTAAACGCTGACTTCTTGCATCAGATCATCAATCAGTACGAATGTAAAAGCAACCCCGTAAACTTTTGATACTCCAAAGCGATCAAAAGAAGACTGTAAAATATCTTTAGATGAAATATTGTGTGGGGGGGGAGCTTGGGAAGGTCTAACCAACCTCTCCAAGTCATCGTCGATGAAACGATGGTGTGATCACTTTATATTTGACGATGACGTCTTTCACAAATTGACACCTCCGATCGGCGTTATCCATGAGACAACGATAGCTGACGATATCATATGCTGAAACATCAATAGATCAACTAGCATACACCCTAGCGCACATAATAATCAGTGATCGCTGACCCTTGATTCAGCCATTAATCGCCTTCTTCCTGTGCAACTTCTCAAATCGTTCAACATGCATAAAGCAACAAGCAAATCTAGAAACACATGGAGCGATGTCATCGTAAAACATGGATGCTAAGAAGTACCTCTGGAAGTATGCAGCAGTGCTGGCAAAAGCTGAATTATCCTCCATAGTTGCATTTTACCTCGGTTATATATCCACATTGATTTGATCATAACATCTGATCATAACAATTCACGAAGTCTGAAATTTGCGCGCCATAAGAGGCTCCCTTGCCGCCTTGTGGGTATCGCCGTCAACAACAACACGGGAAGTCAACATCAGATCTCTCCGTCGGTTTCCAGGCTTCAAAAATCTCGCGCGTACAATATGGTGGCTATTGATTGGCCATCAGAAAATAATTGATCGATTTTCATTGGTTTTCATCTTCGGAGAAAAGAATTGATCGATTGTCCAGTCGAAGTTCTTTACCAAAAATGACGTCATAGAACTTGAAAACCTTCAGAACAACTTATTTGTGTCAGTACCATGGATATAAGTCCACCTATTTCTATGGTTGGTATGTTTCATTTGTGCAGAGAAAGGGGAGATATTCTTTCATAGTAAATTTTCATAGTCAATGGCAATAATGATGATGATACACCGCTCATTCTGTGCACGGAGAAGAGAGCTCCAAAACAACACTGCCTTTACAACCCCCAAGCTTTAATCTGGTCGACGCCCGGACTTTTGCTTGGAAGAAAGATGTCTGAATTGGTTATTGCAAAATAAGATAACCCTTCATACACCTTCATATAGGGGGGAGTGGTAATCAAACGAGTAGGTGGAAAATTCTTGAAATTTGCTGATGGTGGACTTCCTGATATGATCCTAATTCCATTAAATGCAATTTGACCAACACTTTTTACTATAAAGAACAAAAGACTAAAGTAACCTTCAAGATCGATGTTTATTTGTCACAAAACCTCAATTCACAGATTTGATCTATTTTAGCTGACTATATCCGAATTAACTTAGTATTAAAGATTTCCTTCACATTGATAGCTTGGTGTTCGTAACACCCAATCGTCATTGTTTGGAGGTTGCAGGGCTCAGGACAAAATTGATTCTGCGAGGACAAGCCTCAGCAACTGCAGTCAGAAGCTACAAAAGGATTTGTTTGGAAGAAAGAAGTTTATAGTCATATCAGCGATTCATGGGATGATACCCAGATAAGATACTAGTCTCTCTCAATCTGTACTTGTTTAATTTCTTCTTCTAACTTCTATGTTCCTCCAAAATCTGAGAGGATTTATTTGAGAAGGAAGCCAGAGTCATGATTTCTTCCGTCACAGGTGCTTTATCGGCCAAATGACACATCCCAGGTGGCATACCACCTCTAAACGAACATGTTTAAATATACGGAATTCTTTATACCATATTGGCCTGATAAGCTACAGGAGTGACGTGACACTTAAATGCCGCTTTGGAGGATCTCATCAGATGATCTTTGCAACTCCTTTCATGTGGCATCCTTGCTTTTCGGCTATTTGAATCGAAATTATGTTCTGTTCTCGATCAACTACCTGAGTGAGACATCCATGTATGTGCTCTGCAATCACTGATATTGAGGGCGCAGAGTTAAGATTCACACTTTCAATTTTGCAAATTCTGAACATAAGGGTATCTTTATTATAAAACAAGAGGGGTGGTCTACCCTATAAAAAAGCCTCAAAAGGTGCCAATTTGGATTTGTTAGTGGCATTGCGATTAGAATCCTCCATTGTTTTGCAGTGTGTATTATATTATAAAAGTACTTTTGTATAGAGTTCAATGATTGTTATCTAGCCATCTTGTGACGTCACTCATATTGGACTCATTGGAAACAGTCCGAGTGTTGTTTGGCTTCGAATAGATGCGGAGTGGAAAGCATAGATGTCCAGACGAGAAAGAGCATCAGCGCATTTTCCTTGCCACTACGTAATTCACGGGAGAGCTACCGAAGCTGCCACAGGTGACCATTCGTCAAATGTCGTTTGTGAGTTGCTGCCAACACATACCTAAGAGGGAGTCCACAAATCGGAAAATGGGGACTATAATTATAGCAAGCACGCAGTCGGGGAACTAGAAATGAAAGGTAAAGACTATTTGGGAGCAAAGACCCCTCCTTCTCCTTGACCTTTGTCAAATATTTCTTAGTTTTTCTTTCGATAGTCTAGTGTTAGTCAACTTATCTAAGGTTGACTGAGCAACTTGAGGTAAGCTAGAAGCTCACTGTCGGCAGTAGTGTTTCGAAATGATTCCTTCTCTTTGTTGATTGTGTTTTAACACATTTCAAACCCACTGGTCGTTGCTCTCTTCTTATCTTCGGATTATTAAGGGTAAAAGAAGCACCTGAGATTATAAGGGGGTAATAGTGTGTTATTTAGTAACAGGTTGTGCAACGTCATCATTAAGATCAGAAAATAGAATATCTGTATGGTTAATTCTGTTAATTCTGTTTAATCATGCGCCAAGCACTACGAGGCTATATCATGGCTACGAGGTTAATACGTCAATCCCACAATAATACTTGTGATTGTATCATGTAACACAGTTAATCGTTAATACTGCTGTAATGAGTTTGCTTGGAGTTCATCGTGTTGAATTGAGATAAATCGGAGTTTATTGTAGATTGTGACCAAACCATAAGTGTGATAGATTTATATGATCCTCAACTCTTTGCGACTTGGCCAAATGTATCGAATTCAAGGAGGTTCAAATATAATAGTCAACGTGAACCGCTTCATTATTTCACCCTTAAACGGTTCGTTCACCCTTCACACCTAAGGAAAAACCTATTTCCGGACCGAAGTTTACCGCAGTTGTAACTAAATAAACAAAAACACTAAAAAAACAAACGAATTATTCAATCAGTTTATCTTATTTACGATCACAGCAAGCCCTATTTTCATCGACGCAAAAAAAGGAAATGTTTATAACTACAATTTAAAGTTAATTTTACACTGACACGAATAATGCCCTGTCATAAATTGAGACATCAGGTTGATTATATGGACCCAAATGGACATTGAATAAGTACGCCCCTAGTGATGAAACTAGTACTTATGAAGTCAATCAATCATACTAATGATTATCATCGTTTCAATGGTTTTATAGAATGTCTGGCAGGTTGTTCAATGGCCTTTTGTTTCACCTGTCTTACCAAAAGAATGGCTGTATAAAGTCGAAGTAAGAGATCAAAACTTCCCGTGAACATCTTCCTGCTCAAAAAATCATTTAGCGCCAAATGATTTTTTCTTTAATTTCCTTTTGAGACCACACAGTGTCTGTGGCTTTAAGAAGATTGGATCAATACTTAAGTAGGGAAGAAGCCTGGGAACTAATTAGCTAAATCTTTATAACTGAGACCATGTCTAAAGTATAAGAACTAGTACAGACCAGTCTTGCATATACACGGGGCCTTGAGGCCGGTGCTCATTTGTATCTGCTATTCATAGGGCTACTTGTTCGTGGCTACCGAAAGAAATAAAACTGCGCGAAACAGCGAAAACATTTTAGTACTGAAAAGCTATTTCAAAACCAGATAAAAAAGGCCTTAGAGAAGTGTTTCGGCGCTGTTACCCCATGCATAGTTTATACCTGCAAGAAAGCGTTCTTAACTTACCACAAAGACCGTGACACTCACTGGCACTCACTAATCCTCGAGCACCGTGCGGTGCGTTGAGCCAACTTGAAACACAAGTGCTCGCCAATGCTGACGATGGAGAGCGAACTGCTCCGCTTGAGATAGAGGCACTCCACAGTATAGCAGATCTTTGGCGACAACATCAAGCCATCAAGTGCGAGGTGCGCCTCGTGGGCGTCTCCATCGTGCTGCAGACGGACTAAAATCCAGGACCGCCTGGGTTGGATGACTCGGAGGCAGGCGCAGGATATGTCCATACCATCGCACCCTTCTTTGAGCGCTGAAAACTGAGACTGGAGGTTGTTGCGATCTCTCATTGTACCTCCTGATGAGCAGAGAGGTATAAGCCCTGTTTGAGGGCAGGACGGCAAAAATTTGGTGTATAGACTCTTTAGCATGCTCTCCTCCACGGAAATCTTTAGTAAAAGGCGAAAGATTTGTTCGCTGCTGAAGGAAAGCCTGGAGGTTGTTGCGTCCGCTCACGTAGCTCGTTATTTGTAACGTGCTGCCACCATCGGATTCCTTCAATTCTTCTAAGTGCTCTGCTATCGAAGCCGTTCAAACGCGATGTTAAGGTTTTGTTCAATGGCCAGGATTCGGAGCCCTACAATAGTACCGACAAGGCAGAGGCGTTGTAAATACGTAATTTTGTTCTGCGAGATATTGAGCGTTGATTCCATAGGAGTCTGTGAAGGGATTTCATTAATCCGGTCGCTATTCCACGCCTTCTATTGACTTCAGGCAAGAGATCACCATTATTAGTGATGGTTGAACCCAAATACGTGAAGGAGGTAACAAACTGCAACACCGTTGTCTACTCATTTTCTTGCCAGTGTGAGGCTGGCTATGTCGGACGCACAACTTTGAGGTTAGTTCATAGAATCAAGCAGCATATTCTGTCCTGTTTTCACTAAGCATCTGATCCTACAGAGAAACAGCCAAACGCGGGTTTCTAAAGCCAAAAGAACTGCTAAGCAATGTGACTCTGCCATGGGGCAGCACTTGCTTGAATACCCAGACTGTGCAAAATTGTATACGGCTGACCGCTTTCGCAAAATACGTAGAGGTAGGTCTGCTTTTCACCTAGCCGTCCTTGGTTCCGCCCACATCAGAGCAAGAAAACCGTTGCTTTGCAGGCGGAAAGAATGTCTTTTCACGGGGCCTTTTCGATCAACCATTTAATGAAGTGCTTAAACGTATTCGCTGTTTCGTGCAGCTTTGTTTTTTTACCACCAACAAACTATTTGAAAGAAAATAGACCAGTTTGGGTCAAATCTCACACAAACAGTTCGGAATGGATCCTATCTCGTATCAAAAAAATAGGCGAAGAAACCTACTACCTGGCAAATTGGATATGATTTCCACTCTTCATACATTTCCATCCCTATGGATACTTTTCACTGCTGTTATTAACGGTATGAAATTCCATAGCGCTGTCATGATGGAGGTACTCGATGCGAGCAAAAATAAAATGTTTCCCTGTGACCTACTGAGTTTCCTCATAAGTGTCCATCAAAATTATGGAGATGATTTGTGGCTAAAGTAGAAGCAGCAGAGTCACGCACACAAACAGCAACTTTCAAGGTGAAACTGCCTATTGTTGAAAGGGTTTTTGAACTTAAAAGAAAATAATAAAATAATTCCTTTTATTATGTACTATCTATATGCAAAGGACTTTCAAGAGGTCTAATGTCAGAAAATAGTGAAATTGCAAAACATAATTGAAAATGAAACGAATCTTCTACCAAAATGTCATGTTGAAAAGCGTTACCTAATGCTCTTAGCACAATAGAAGACCTATATCGGATGAACTAAAATCAAAACTTTTTTTACTATTTGGTAGCAATAGATAGCACTTCATTTACACCAAAATTCATTACTGTGGGATTTACGGTTACGCAGCAACTTAGAAGGTCCCCCAAAACCACTATCCGCAAGGAGCAGAAACACGAAACAGAAACAGTTTCAAAAAAGACCAGAGAAGAAAGGGGATACGGTCAATAAAAATTGAACCTTCAGTAATGAAAAGAAAACTCAATAAATTAATTTCCGCTCTCGCTATACGACAAAAGATTAGCGCCTGAAAAGAATGGAAAATTGCGTGCACGCTCTCGCAGAACCAAAACAATCCCCCCCCCCCCCACAAAGCGATGCTGTTGCTACCGAATGTAGTAGAGTGAGCAGCAACGTAATCAGAAAATACAGTCGACACATAATTGCAAGGCAAATTACAAATTAGCATACACATTTAGACACAAATGCACTGTACATAAATTGGGTATCTACCATAAACAACCGACCCTTAATATTCCACATTAAACAATTCTGAACAACATCAACAATGTCAAAGCTATTTATTAAACAAAACTACACATACTTAGAATAATCGTGGACGAGATACAAGCGCCGTAGATGAGTGACTTTAGAGACAGGACGCCCTACAAACATAAAAGTAACATTTTGAATTGCAGCGCTTCCTGTGCATCCAACCGTTACAATCTGTAACCAAATACAATTCCACCTTTGATACGAATCTAGTTTCCAATGATGTCGAAGCTCAAATGGGTTGAAATTGAGGTATTGTTAACGAGTGACGCTCAGTTCTAATTTACCAAAATAATGTTCAAAAGATAACAGTTCAAAACAGATCGTGTTTAATTTACTACCTTGTAGCACACCTGTAAGAATTACAATTCCCTTCTTCCTTGCGTTGCATCGATTCCACTTCCCTCTATTTCCTGATGATTTTCATAAGGTATAAAAATTCAATAACATTGAGGAAGCCTTAAACCAATGCGGTAATCAGATGGGGGAGGTGAGAAACCAGTGAAAGATTGTTACTCGGACTATTAACCTACCCTACGTAAGTGCTTCCTGTGTGAACGAGAGTGATGTTCTGTCTCACATCAACAACACCTAAAATGTTATGGAAGCTAACTTGATCACAGTGTGCATAAAAGCAATGGGACGTAGTAAGGTAAAACGTACTGCGGGTGAGTGAACTACCAACGACCTGCGTTTGAATTATGCTTCCATCTCAGGCCTTTTACAGCAGATAGGGGCCCTGGACTTCCAGCTCTGGCTTTCTTCCGCCACGCAAATTCTAAACCATTTTTTCAAATACCCTACACTGGAGTCGACAAATGATATGCAAGGCACTAGAGAACTGGAAACTTTCACCGTCCAGTGGCTCCACTTACAAATATTTGAAAGAGCAGATCCTGGAGATTGAACGAACTCCTTACATCGTTATCAGATCAAGAAAATTGTTAACCTTATAAAAAACCCCAGTGAAAACGATTTTTTATAATCAACGGCTCTATCTTTATACCAAAAAGCTCAAGTCTTAACTAAATTCTTAAGTAGCATTAAAACTGTTGTAGCCATAATTAATACCCTGTTGACACTGAATCTGGTTATATATTCAAAGATAACTGGAAACATTTGCATACCGTACACATATTCAGTGAGATGGAAAGTACGCCTTCTGTGCTGGGTCTGCCTCATGGCCATGAAACTCAGTGCAGTAAGGTTTGACATGTGCCATACCACCCAGTAATGCTACCACGATAACAACACAAATTTATCGACTTACCTATCAATAGTGTGGATGCTTAACGAATACTGAATACGTGGATACCTACGTTATACGAATCACGTGGATGCCCAAGATGCACCAACCACGTAGATGCTAATGATGCACTAATCACGTGAACATTTATAATATATCAAGCACGCGAATGCATACGATAAAGAAATCACGTGTTTGCTAACGATACACCCGTCTGTAGACTGAAAATTTAAAGATATCTAAGGTACAAAAAGAGAGCGCTCAGTACACGGTGGTCATGATTTCCTTCGTCTCTCTAAGTTTAAAGGATTAACACTCTTCTGCTATTCTAAATATATTCGTCATTACCCAACATCCAATACGGTCAACGCCATAAAACGCTATAGCAATGTCACTAGCGTCTTCCATAGGTGCAAATTAAAGAGAGCTGTGGTGAATACATGACCTTGTCTGCTGTGTACCCTTGCTGATATGGCCTCGTATGGGTGAAATGCCCCCCATAGTGTGGAAGGTCTGGGTGAAAGGTAATTTCAGTTATACTTGTCAAATGTGTTAGAAAATGCCAAATCACTGGCAGTACTGAATATATCAAACGCTCGAAATTCTTCAGCTGCGTCTCGCCCTATCAGAACTTTCGCGGATCCCTCACGTCAATGATTCAGTCATTCAAATCCACGACCCAAATACATCCATAGAAGCGCGAAATCTCTTGCAATGAAAGACGAAGCATCATGATCCCTGACTTAACTCATGGCATATTCTTTGCTTGATGCTTCGGTACCAAAGAAATTCCTTCGCTTCGGAACGTCCCCCTTTCGCCACAAAATGATCTCCTGGTGGAAAAGAAAATGAAGAACGTTACAGCAGCAACATGTCCTGCGTTCATATACATATATGGAATTGCCATCTTCGTACCCACAAAACCTACTCGGATACCCTACCTTCTTAATTGACACTTACTTCAGCGCTCAAAGCCCTTCCGATATTTTGCGCAGGGCATCTAAGGTACATTTTCAAGCTCTGACACATAGCTGTCACTGATTAGGAGTGGTTGGAAAGGCTCTGGGTCCTCCACCGGACAAGTTTAAAAACGGGTGCTTTTCCTACATAACTAAGAGAACTGTTTGGTCTCTGCGAACTTGTTGATATTTATTAAACCAAACAGTAGTGGCATAATGGTAGAGTGCCAGACTCGCATTCCGAGGGTCGTGAGTTCGAACCGACCATGAGCTTGCCTGCCACGATCCCAGAGGTAATGTGCTCTGTTATCTGCTCTCGTGAAGTGGGAAACTATGTTTCGAGAGATAGGGCAGAGGGGGGACTACATGCGTCAATAACAAGAATAGTAAACATAAAATAGCATGAAAAGTAAGCATGAATAGATGGTCATACGAAAAGGAAAAGTAACCCGTTCCTAGAAGTGGCTTCGGCCTTGATCCGGGCGGATACAATAAAAAAAAGAAGAAAAAAAAAGCTGGGACCTGAAGCTATTGTTGTTCAAAAAAACGAAAAACGGGGAAGCCTGAAGATTCCAATGACAACTACAATTGCAACTACACGTCAAGTCTTAAAGTGATTCAATAGCTTGAAGCAGAAATGCACCTCCACTTATAAAACATTTACAAGGTTAAGTAACACCTTGCAAAGGCTTCCAACTTGTAAGAAAAACTTGCGGACAGAAATATTGTGTGCCTTTCTTTTTAGCGGGAACCCCTTTGTCACTAGAAAAAATAAAAAATTGTTAAAATTTGCATCAATGACTCTGTCGAAAGTTAAATTTTGTGTGCCCAGAATATCATACCTGCTGTTTAAAGTATCTTCTCTCCTCTTCATCTACCAGAACGAGGTTGAGAAAATAGCGAACGGAGAACTTCTTGTTGATATCTTTCATGGTAGGTGTCAACTCGTACCCGGAAAGAAACAATCGAATTGGAATGGATTCACCTGTTTAAAAAATAAATCAAGTTACTTGACCTACTTGGAATTCATTTGAATATCTATAACACAAATCTAAGCCACTCCAGCCGCCGCGTAAAAACCTACCTTATAACAATTGCCACTGCACTTTATTTGCTGATGCTGATATAAATGTCCCAGGTGATAAAGTTCAGCTATTCTAATTTGTCTAAAATCAGCCATAATTCTGTCTGGGTGCATACTCTATGTGGCTACCATTGTTTGGCATATTCCTAGATTTTTACAGTATTAATCGAACGATGGCAGACTGGTACAAATAGATAAGCAGTGAATCTTAGTTGAAGAAACTCTGCCAATTTCTTTAAGAATGTATTCAGTGCTTTAGCTACGTAACAATAACCTTCTTAAGCAGTTTAACAAATGTATGATAAGTACTACTGGTCACGACAGACAGGTAACTCCTATCTATTTCACCTCAACACGAAAATATCTAAGTAGAAAAGGGGTGTAAAAATGATAAGTAATGAGCAACTACAACCTAGATAATTCAAACAGTTTATTTAATTGACTCTCTGGGCACTTGAAGTACCTTCCACTAACTATAAACCTATCCTCGATAATCTATTCTGACACTCGATCTCCCCGTGCGTATATTTCTTCATGATATTAATCAGCACTCAAAAGATACAAAATAACGATTAACGAAAACAAAAATGTAACACTCTCTACTCCTCATCTCAGTGGCGAACACTAGGAGGAGGGAGGCGAACGCTCGCATCCTTAATTTTTCTTTGAAAATAAAACGAATTAATTTGCCATAAAATTTGTTACTTGTTACATTCACGTTAATTTTAAAATTCTATATCGATGAAATGAAACAATGGGTACGCCCGTGTTGACATATCAAATTAGCCTTCATCCATACCCCCTAACTTTTGGAAAAGGTCCGTTATTGTCCTCTTTACAAACAAGTTGTCAATGTTTTTATTCTTATGATCAATGCATTCCCCATGGGACTTCCGTCCATCGAGGTCATAATTAAAAAGTAGCATTTCGTGTTAAAAATATCCGTTATAAACAATAATAGTGTTCTCTCGTCTAGCAAAACAGGATTTTCTTACCCCTTTTATCTATCTCAGACAAGAATCGTGGAATAACTTCAATAATATTGGAGTTACTGTAAATAAAAATATTCCTAACGGAGTGTTGGAAAATATCACTGTTCTCTATTAAACACTGGATCGAGCATCTGCCGTCTCAGAGTGAGGTCAGTCGCTGGAAGCCATTTCTGTCCCCATCAAACAAAGCTTATAATGAATATTACGTAAGATGGCGGACATTCCCGCGCTATTTTAACTAATGCGGGCCAGTACTCGTGACTACATTTTTTTGCTGTTGGAAACAATCGGTAGCTCGATCAAGTCCTTTTTAGAGATCAGTGGAAAATACATCTTTTTCGTCTTGATGGTATTCATAAAATAAGGATTACCTACACCAAGCTAAGTATGAAGTGCTAATGCTTCCAGCACTTTCTACGCCACCAGACTTGCGAGTGAGTGCATACTGACTCTTCAATTTGGTCTACACGTATCCACAACCAACCTCTGCAATCTCTAAGATTATCACACCCCTCGCTAATGCCTTCTTTACAAAACCCCGTACATACTTAACTACCTCAATGGAGTAAATATGTTGAAAGGTGAGGATTGGTTGCCTATTGATCATCAAAACAAGAAAAAGAGTTGTCTCGGCAAAAACCCCTCTTTCTAAACTACAGATCGGTAAATGCCTCACTGTTCTCCTTCAACTTAAACACATTCTTGATAAGGGTAACCACCATCCTTTTCTTTCTGCTACACTTTTTTCTTCAGTTTTACCTTCCTCTATCAATCTCTTAACAGTGCAAACACCATAGTAATGGCATTAATCTAAAGAGCACTTAAACAATCGATGAAACAATAATTATTTTTCTTACAAAGAAACTAAACCGGTTTCCGAATTCCGCTGGTAACTACCTGTGATAGACAAAACGTCCTGGAAATTAACGGTTTGCGAAACACAAAATTTTCGGAAAAGTCTACTACAGTAAAATGCAATTTCAAAACCCCTTATATCGACCTCTGCTATTTTTCCACTCAATCAATGTAAGACTATTAACTTGAAATAAATTCACGAACTAAATGACATGTCACACGAAGCCAGAGTAAACTAATTACCATCTCCTCACTGAAACAGACAAAACAAATTAATAATATCAAATTTTACCTCGTACTGGAGCGCCATCCATGATCTCATACTTTGCTATTGTTTCATTTTCTGTGCATGTATTTTGACCTAAGAAGACAGACGATGATGATGATAAAGTGAGCAAAAACATTTCCTTGCGTATGGTATTGCCTGCAAGCTGCTACTCGCTACTCACAGCAATTGATTTAAGGTACCAACTCAAACTAATACGCCAGAATATGCCTTAGAAACAGTAACAGAAAGACATGCCATGCATAGTTGAGACAGTGGTGGCGAAAACGCAGGGTCAAGTTGCGCAGGCTTTCGAGTGAAATCTGAATGGTCGGACTAAAGCCTTTTCCAAATTAATTTACTTCAGCATAAAGTTCGTTTACCTCCTGTATAATCAACTCTGACAGTCAAGCTTACCAAGCGTATCAAAATAACATTTACTCGTTGTTAGTATAGTTTACTACGAGTGCCATCACTAGCTACTTACCACTTCCCGAAATCTCCCTTTTAATAATTGCTAATTCCATATGCTTTATTTTGATTCGCACTAATAAGAAGTATATTTTACCAACGATACCATCTTTTAAGTGATACCTGAAAGAACAAAGAACAACAGAAAACAAATAATAATAATGACATGTAAGGCCTGCCTTAAATGCTGAATTTTTAATTTTCCGATATAATTGAAAGAACATGTTTGAGTAAAGTACAACGGCTAAATCTTACGACCTAATAATACATTTTACTATGTTAGAGGCACAACATGCAATAAACACAGTTCCCATTCAAAGGGGAGAACTTTTCTGTGCTGAACCTACATGTATAAACGAAGCTAACGGCTAACATTGATACAACTTGCGGTTTAATTGCTCAAAGTGCACTAACGTGTACACTGTTGATCGCAAAGCGCGTGTAGATACAATTTCGAGTCATGTTGATAATCTCACTCCTTCTTTCATTTCTTGCAAATCAGACTTTTTCTACAGTTGTTGATATCCTCCTTAGCCTATAAATAGCACGTTTAAGTCAACCTCAGATTTGTAAATTTCTACCTTCTCCCGTAGAAGAAGTGTCAATTCAAAACAAAAACAATAGAGGCCATAAAAGCCTAAATTACGGCAATAAATAGAGAGCTGATCACCAATTTTAGTAGGGGCAAAAAGGTTCTACTCTAACATGCTAGGATTTCATAATAAAAAATATAAACGGCACATGGGACGAATGAGAACCGCGCTGTTGATGATGATGTTGTCAACTAAAGCTGATACGATCATTCAAATGTGGCAGCAAATATACACATACAATGCTTCGGATTGTTTTCATTGAGAAAAGGCGTGACTGTCGTAATGCTAAACATCAGATGTATTGCAAGGAGATTCCATGGCCTTCTTCATTCACATCTTTTGAATACGCCCCCGACAAAACTTTTACAAAAGAAACGTGTTGATTCAGCTACATACTCGACCATCAGTTGCATGTAACCATCGATGAACCGGGTCATGTACTAAGCATCTTCTCATGCGCAATCCTCGTACAAACACATTCAAGTCCCGAGAAAACCAGAGTGTTTATTCCGGGAAAGTTCCTCAGCAAGATTTTTACTAGGACATCTACACAAAAATTTACTTCTTTCATAAAAGCTCCACTGAAAGTCGTTAATTAGCTGGGAGTCAAGCACAGTGCTTTCACTACTGTAGAAAATCTGTAATCTGGAGCAACCTAAACAGTCGACTTCACCAATATCATCTGCTTATGGCTCTTCTTAGTCTACACACTGTGTGCTGCCTAAAGCTTTTCTTCCCTTAAACTCGGTAGCCTGTCCACTTTCTAATAAACACTTATCTTGTCTATGGACAACGTTAACAAACAGTAGGTTTTTTCTCGATTGCAATACTTACTTTGATTTGTTGTATTCAAATTCTATATGAAGGCAATCCTCAATCCCAACCTCCATCTTGATACTGTCAAAAGTGAACAAATATTATCTGATGCTCATGAATAATTGTCAATAATTTGCAAAAATAAATTTCCTAACCTCGTAATCTAAAAAACGAACACTTAACAAACTGAAAAAATCGCTTGGTCC
Source organism: Carybdea cf. marsupialis auct. non (Linnaeus, 1758) (assembly GCA_010016065.2). Lineage (NCBI taxonomy): Eukaryota > Metazoa > Cnidaria > Cubozoa > Carybdeida > Carybdeidae > Carybdea > Carybdea cf. marsupialis auct. non (Linnaeus, 1758). The sequence continues at coordinate 17,056 of JAAAKL020005519.1, forward strand.
ATGCTTTCCTGTAAATCACTGCTCTCTACAACTGTAAAACGTGAGCTGTTGAGTAAACGGATAAAAACGTACTAACTGTATGCGAACTATGGGCCTCTATTGCCTGGACGTAGTGTTAAATAAGAAAATTTTCCTAAACAGAAGTAAATACCTAAACAAAATAAAGCTCTTTTCTCGAAAAAAGCCAGGCACCAGCGATTGTAAGAAGCAGTAGAAGTCATTTCGCGATAGGGCGAAAAGTAAAAGTGAAGTAATAAACTAGTCGGCAAAGAATCCCATGGTTCGACGGGACGTAGCCTGCTGTAACAAGAAATCAGCAGTTATAAAGGGGTATGGAAAGCAAAGAAAAAGTCGTTTACCGTTCCTACGTCTTGTTGACGACCCCTAAAATGACTATCAAAGGTCATCGGAAGATTTAACACTACCGGCAACAACCATGGCATATTTTTCGAAGAAAAACAGTAGTTTTATATCCCAAATTTCTGATGTGATGACCGGTGTCAATGTCATTTTTCTGGCTCGACACAACATTACACAGAATTTTCCATTATAATTTTGGCCCTTTTTCTTTTCAGCAGCTGAACATAAGTACAACATCAATCTTACGTATGTCTCATAAATGAGCAATGTGTATAAAGTTTAAGCTCACCTGTTGTTCATTTCTGGATATGTTGAGAGGGTGTGAACGGCAATATCCATTTCCTTGGTTATATCAGCAAGCCGACGCACGATTGATACTCTCAAGAAATATCTGGATAAATAAGATTGATCAAAGTTATACGAACTCTTATTAAACTGATGTCATAACAAATAAAGAAATAATATATGATGTTTATACAGCGCCCATGTTACACCAGGCACTCTAGAAGGCATTGTGCACATTATATTACGCCCAGAGTTCATACCTACTACTTAAGATACACTAGAGAGAGGCTATAGTAGTCCTACGTTTAGAAGGGCAAATACTAACTTTCCAGAATTCGCATTAACTCTTATGATTGTCCCCTACTGCAACAATAGCCCTTCATAACCTATTTGGCTTGTCTACGAAATCCTTGACATTTTCCGAAGACACCGTATTTCAAACCCGTTTATTCAGCTTTCTACCATCTTGTAACGCACACTTAACACGTTATTGGCCACTAATACAAATCTAACACTTCATGTCACGTCTTGATCTCTATTTTGCGGCTTCTTAAGCACGAGGCATGCTTGCAAATATTTTCTTTGCATGAACGTTTCTGACCCTCAACTGGATGCGGCACTTTCCAACTGCTGTCAACATACTCTTTACGAAGTTATAATTCCTATCTTCGCAAGATTTTGATTGGCTACCACCAAACAACACGTGTACACATATGTGTAGTCATATTTTCTTGCCATTTCTCCAAAGAGCAGAGCCTTGCTTATGAAACTATAATGTCATTAGGATTTTGTAAATCGCCAGGGTGGTATGTGTAGTCATATTTTCTTGCCATTTCTCCAAAGACCATAGCCTTGCTTATGAAACTATAATGTCATTAGGATTTTGTAAATCGCTCTCAATCGGTGCTATTTAAAACGGTATCATCTCCGTAGAGCATATTTTTTATAATTGAAGCAACGCCGTCTCCCTTCCCGTCTAACAGGAATGTCTGTTCATTTTAAGTGTTTGCGGTATTTGTAGTATCTCTTCCTTCAACATCATCTACACTGCACATCAGATACGTAATGTCTGGACTGCCTTTGTTACTTCTGGAACAACGCGATGAATATTCATTTGTATTCTTTATAGGAGACGGCTTAAAAGTGTTCAAGAGATTTCGCTACGTCTGACTATACATTTAATTGACCGACTTTGTGATGCCCTCTGTGCCAACATCATCCATGGCTGCAAAAAATTTTACTGTAATACTTGTCTCTCATATTGCTCGTCTAGTTCTGATTTTGAAGGTTGCGTGTCTTATCTTTAACTGTAGTATGTCTGGACTTGCGTTTTCAGTTCTGATAGTTTGGTTCTCTGTCACCATACAAAAGCAAATCAATATACTCTCCCCCCCCTCCCACCCCCCCCCCCCCAGGGCCTCTTATATCCCCTCATTCCAGACCCCCCTCTCCCCAATCTTTCTCTTTGCTCACCACACTTAGGA
>JAAAKL020005520.1:0-19184 GCA_010016065.2 Carybdea cf. marsupialis auct. non (Linnaeus, 1758)
GAGAAAGATAGAAGGATAGATTCGCTGTCAATTAAGCCTTTCAAAGATAAAACGATACTACATTAACATGTACCTAGTATGATAAGGGAATTTCGGCAAAACTATTTTAGTAGCACGCCTGGCCCAATGTTACACCATACGCCACTGTGTGCGAGCCGTCTGACAAAGCCCTGAGGGTTGTCGCCGAACACCTCGCCCGACTGTCAGAGGAGTGTAACGCCACATACGCTGACCTGAAAGCAATGGTATTTCCAACGTGGATTACAAAGCCGTTCTGTTAGATAAAGAGTGTTTGGATATGGACCCAGCTGAGGTGGAAGAGTTAATTGAATTGCAGAACTAAAACAGCATGAAACCTGTTAAGGTGAGAAATGCAAATGGCCGGGACCAGGTAAGGGAGGAATGGTGACTGAAAGGCTGAGAAACACTGGACTAGACTGAAGTTGAGTTTAGTTCCGCCTTTATTGTAATCAATATCCCAAAGAATAGTTCTCTTTCTCTTTGTGGTATGCAATTTCAAGTTTTGTAGTTGCCATCATAGATTATATAACGTACAGATTACATAACAAATTATATAACGTAGTTATGTTTTAGAATCTGTGCTGTTATGAAAGGTGTATTCCATGACAGACGCGGTACTACAAAACCTACCTTGGACGAGAGAGCAAATGAATATGCCTGCAATCAAATGGTGGATTTTAAACGAGTATAGATACTGATAACAAATTGTACCTATTTGCCTCTCGGTTCAAATATTTTGATTGATATTATATATTTTTGTTTTAACCATGTTTTCTAAGCTAAATACGAGATAAATTACGGTTAATATTAGTTGTCTATAACACTAGTTGCATATTTTTTTTGGCTAGAAACTACGTAATACAAAAGATTGGTCTGCTATGAAGCTGTTGTAAGATTTTATTAAGAAGACTCTTATCAGTAGCTTATTACCGAAAGGTAATAGTGGTTACTCTAAGTGTGATAATATCCTGTCTTGAACTTATTTTCGAAATCTTTCTAGAATTTTTGCGATATTGTATTCCCCAACAAAAAATAGGCTAAAACCCCCAAACCCCCCCCCCCCCCCCCCAAACTTGCAAAAGATCAATGTGATTTCTGCAATCACAACATTCTGCGCACGCTAATTTGCATGCCACTTGCCACTCAGCCAGGATGACTGTCACAACAATTTAGGGGGAGCCACATAAGATCTTGTTACTTGCCATTGTTGACCCTAAAGTCGCATACTTATTTAAAGTAAAAAATAAATATTTTATGTTGCCTTTGTAGTGACGCAATATCCAACCAACAGAAATCCCAAATTTCTCTCTATCATTGGTAAGGCACCGTAGCTTAGTAAAAAAGAGTCGTCGTTGCGCAAGTACGGAGACCATGGGTTCAACTCCAAGTGATCCCACGATTTTCTACCGTCGAGATCGTTTTAACACTTATGTCATCATTCAATCGTTACAAATGGTGACCCATGACAAGAACACGCTCCTGCAAAAAAAGGGGGGGGGGGCACTAGTGGCTCTACATCCTTGCTATAGAGATTTATAAACGCCTCACTGATACTTTACCTCAATTTCACTGGAATCGGGTTAGCTGACGGAGACACTCAAAATATCGAGCCTCTTGTCTACAGCGTCGTCATTGCGCAACTACATAGACCATGGGTTTGATTCCCCGTGGTCCCACAAATTTTCACCGTGGAGCTTTTACAACACCGAGTTCTACTTTCAGTCGTTATACCTTATACCTAAGTTCTGAAAATGACTAAATAGGTAGGATGTAGGCCTACAGTACATTATCTCTCATTTGAGTATTTGATCGTAAGCATTAAGTGTGATATTTTCTCTTTACGTCAATACGTTTGGGAGGCTGAGTAATTTACTGGGGGGCTAAATAACCCAGGCTCCGCCCCAACGGCTCCACTTGCTGATAGGCATAGCCATTGGCCACACTATAGATTCAAAAGAGTCCACAGACATCTTGTTTGCTTGCTTTGATTGGACAACATATAATACAATACATCGTCGTGTAAATATAATACTGCAGCTCTGGTGCCTCTTCGACAGCCTAATCGGTGACTTCAATAATGTTGCATAAATAAGTTGTCCAATGATGATGACGACAAACGTCGAGCGAACGGTTTATTGGGATCTCTAAAGGCTTTTGTGTGTTGTTTTCAATTGGCCAAAACAAGGAGATTTCATCGATCATCAACAACCTTTGTGATTCTTTGGAAAATGAGCAAATTAAGGTAAAGTTGTCAATGTTTTGGATGTGAAGAATTTTGCTGTGTCACGTGTACAGGGTAGACCATAAAACCAAGGCTTTTTAGTGTGCATTAGATGGTTTAACAGACCTCTTGTGCTGAGCTAGTGAATCTGAAGATTGTAAGAGATTGGGGAACGCGTTGCGTCGTGGAAAGTTGAATATCCTTGGTCGTAATTTGGTCATAGAAAAACGTCAGAGGAGTAAACCGAAGGCACTTAGATTAGCACAACATGACTGAGCCGGTGAAAACCAAGTTAGCTGTTGGTGACGTTGACAAGGCTGGTGCATTTGTAAGGAAAGACTCGCTTTTTAGAAACTGGGTTTCCGCCGATGGATCAACTGGATTTAAAGCTGAAAGTGGACGATATCACCTTTACGTCTCATATGCCTGTCCATGGGCTTGTAGGACATTGATCATGAGGAAACTCAAGGTACTGTTGTTTAGTGACGGGATGTTTCCCGTCTTATTTAGGTTTATTTCACTTCGCTTTGCATTCTACTGCTTCCTTGTAAATGACTAGCGTAACTGTTCTGCAAAGTTGTCTCTGTACGTAATGATCAATTTGAACCTGTTTGTATCAGTTGGCCATTAAACAACGCCAACACTTACGTAAGTTTGCACTCGTAATCTATTCAGCTATCGTTAACCCGGTGTTGTTTTCTAACCTGGACGCGGTATAAAATCGTCTCATTCAAAAGGAAATCAATGTGTAAACCTATTCAAGCTTATTGATAGCAAAATCATTCACGCAATCATATCCTTAGCCCTATTCTGCAAGGGTACTATCCTTTCACGAGTGACTCCTCTTAGTTGGGGGGAAGTTGGAGTCCAGTCTTCTCAGGAGGGGATCAGTGAAGAGGCGGCGACGGCGGGAACGGTAGCATATACAGCCAGAATTCTGTCGCAACGCTCTGTTCTGCACTGAACCCACAAAGGACGAAACCGTTCTGCCAGCAGGCTGCAGATTGAGTATTTAGCTCAATAGCCTATGATAAGTTGAGCACTCTTCGCTTGAGACGATACCATTGCCGTTGCTTTGTGTTGCTCTCACTGTGCGTGCGCAGTTTGAGCTCTCTAGCATGATACCGTACGAATTCTTTAAAATAAGTTGTAGCAGCGTTCCTAGTTACATAGCTAGAATCCTATGTCAACGTAACTGTTCTCCAAAGTTGTCTCTATACGTAATGATCAATTTGAACCTGTTTGTATCAGTTTGTATCAGCTCTGTATTCCACTGATACGCCCACAAAAGGCGAATTAGTTCTGTCTGCAGATTGAGTATATATATCTACGTTTACATCACATTTATTATTTTAATGTCAATAAAGTAAAGTATTAGGTATAGATATGGTGCCATACACGGTGCTGATATGAGCACGAGCAGTTCCCAACCCTACACTAAGGTACAGTAAATCAAGTACCCTAGAGCTGGAGGAAGGTTTGCAATCAGATGTACACAGCTCTTGGATTACCAGCCAGCCCAATGATCAGGAAACGCGGCCTCGATAGTAAGCTCTTCATCAGAGTGTGCACTGCAACGTCACAAAATAATCTCAGAAATGCACTAAAACATAGTATAATCTCCTTATTATAAAATATTCGTACCTGTTACATGAAACATAGACGTACGTACAAGCTAGCAAGACACACAAGGTGAGGAATTCACTTTATATGGTTGAACAGGAGCATGAGCCCCATATTTTGAAATGTCAGTCGTAGGTTTTACTAAGGCTATCTCAGAAGTGGCCACCAACTCTTCGTGATATGCTCTGGACTTGAGGTATCAGCTTCGGGATGTGCAATCAATTCTTACAACGTCGATTATTTATCCTGACACAGGGTTGCACCGATACTAGTGGTAAATAATGTTTTCCTGTTAACCTTACATAAGATTACTTGAACAGCAATAAAAATTCAAGTGAGATTGTTATTTAAAAATTTATGTATTTCCTATTCAAAAAACTGTTTTCCACACTTCCTAACTAAACTGATCAGGGCCGGCAGGGCTGGTGCGACTTCATTGGAAGGACTCTTAACACTAAATATGAGCCAAGGGTCGATTAAAAATCTCCAAAATGCAGCGAAGCAAAAGGAAAATTTACCAATCCCTTGTGTTCAAATTGACGAAAAATGCTTTCAAAGATGCCATAGATGAATTTAAAAATTTTAAAATTGTTTTATTCATTTAGCAGCTTATGGCAAAATTTTATCGCACGACTTTGAAATTTTGAAGCTTGCTTGTAAGCTCAGAGAAGCAATTTTTCCCAGCTACGTAAGGAAAGAGGAGCAATTTTATCTACGGACAATAATGGGGTCAACTAGATTGGGAGGGTTCCCCCGAAGGCCACTGTTGATTACCCCCTCCCCCAATCTGAAAACAGCTGCCGCTGAGTATGGTCTACTGCTATGTTGTGTTTTACCAGAGGAAAGAAATCTCTCAATGATGAAGGGAGTGATATACGATGTTGATCGACAATGTCACAATTGTGAGCAGATTCCTTAAGTGATATTGTAGTACATTCTGATATGATGAGAGGAATTGATATAGCAAATAGACACTCTGTTCATCTGTTAACCAAGAGCTTACTGCTTCCATGTCACAGGGTAGAATGTTTTGTTAATAGTTACTTAATCCTGGGAAACGGTTCCCAAACTGACAAGTTCTATGTTATAAAAGAAACCATAATTCTCTATTTGTTTCTATTTCTACATAAATGGCATTGTACTCCTTTTAACAAAGCGGATTTAATTTGTATACTTTTAGGTAACTATGTTTTTTATATACTTTAGGGACTGGAGGACGCCATATCAGTTGATATAGTAGATTGGCTTTTACAAGATGCGGGTTGGAAGTTTAATCCAGAAAAACAGGGTTCCACGGTGGATAGTCAGAATGGCTTTGCATACCTAAGAGAAGTATACGTGTTATCTGAGCCAAGCTATAATGGCAGAGTTACAGTTCCAGTTCTCTTCGATAAACAGAAGAAAGTCGTTGTCAGTAATGAATCGAGTGAGATCATACGAATGCTGAATAAAGAATTCAACGCGTTTTGTAAGACAAAACAGCAAGCTGCACTAGACTTTTATCCTGATTCAAAGAAGGCAGAAATTGATGAGGTTAATGCCTGGGTGTATCCGTAAGTTGTTGTTTTTTGGTATTATTGGGCAATTTTGGTTACGAGGGCATATCGAAGGGTCCTTATGAAGGGGCTTTGATGTCAAGGGGGCTGAGGGAATATTAGCTTCACTTTATGGCAATCGTATGACCATCATAATCGTTATTTTTGCGTCTAAACTTTAACTACACAAGCGCTGATCTACGCAAGCTTGCATGGAATGTGATAATCACGACTGCTTACATAAGAGTAGTACAATTTTGCGTTTCCTATGGTTAAGCGAAAGGTAAATTCGTGTACGGTTCAATGAAACACTTGATATACTTTTGCCTTCCCATCATAGACAAATAAACAATGGAGTCTACAAGTGTGGATTCGCAAGGTCGCAAGAAGCCTATGATGATGCAGTGCACAAGCTATTTGATGGACTTGATAAGGTAAGAAAGATATATTTGGATTTACGGTTTCGTTAAAAGATTTGATGTAGCATCGGCCATTAAAGAATGAAACTGAGTTTATCACTTCATCGTGGTGATCTTCGTTGCTATTGACTGATATTGTCAGTTTCATAAACGTTAAAATAATTGCCATGATTATACAAATTGTTATTATCCCCCGCAAAATTACGCTCAGTACTATCATCTTCATCATCATTCTTATTATCAGCATTATCATCATCATCATCATTCTTATTATCAGCATTATCATCATCATCATCATTCTTATTATCAGCATTATCATCATCATCATCATCATTCTTATTATCAGCATTATCATCATCATCATTCTTATTATCAGCATTATCATCATCATCATTCTTATTATCAGCATTATCGGCATCATCATCATCATTCTTATTATCAGCATTATCATCATCATCATCATCATCATTTAATAACTACTGTAATTAGACCCACCGTAGTTATTATTTTCACCAGCCGCATGATGAGGGTTATTGTAGTTGTCTTCTTTTGTCATTATCGTCATCATCACCACTATCATCATCCGCACTATCATCACCACCACCACCACTATCATAACTTTTATTATCACTATAATCATCACCATCACTCTCATCTGTATCATCAATATCATTATTATCATCACCACTACCATAACTGTGGCCATCATTGCCATTATTGTCATAACAATAATCGTCATTATCATCATCATCACCACCACTACTACCATCAGCATCGTAACCATAACCGTCATAACTGTGATCGTCACTGTCATGGTCATCTAGCGCTTCCTCCACTTCTTCATCCTCGTCAACAAGGTTTAGCACTATTCGAGGGATCCTGTCTGTAAACTTAACTTCATGGTCAGGTTGTTTCCTTGTACAAATTTTATCATTAGTAGTATAAACCTCTGGGTTTATGCATTTTTACTCACATTGTAACTCATTATTTTAATTTTCGATCTGATAGAAATTGCGAATTTGTTTTTATCGAGTAACTTGTTATTCATGCCCTCGTCATTAGGTTTCATATTATCTGTGCGTCTGATACGTAAAATGGAGTTACAGATGGAGAAGATATATTGACCTTACCGTCTATTTTGATTTCCGTAACACTTTTGTAGAGTGATTATTTATTTCAACATGCAGCATGTATCACAGAAAAGGTTGTAATATCCCTTGTATCTAAATCTGTAAGTGAAGAACACATGCATAGCAATTGCAAAGACAGTGTCAAGGTAGCCGGCAGACGTTTCTCAAAACAGAGGTAGTTCTTTACCTTTCTCGTGCTTAATTACTCTCACATAAATGTTCCTGTTCAGCACTACAGTGTTAACTACAATTATTATCATAGGTAACCAGTATAAAATTCCTAATTGTGTACGAAAGACTCGTTTGTGATTGCGGAGTAACAAAAACAATATAAAAATTTATAGACTTGGGGGGACACACCTTGGTTACCGCAACCCGCCTCTTCAGAATCTCCACTAGCTAGCGATCTTCTCCTATTTTACATGTACAGAATGACTCATCATTTGAACAGAACAGCTGATTCCATCAGCTCTCTAAAATTGCCCCCGCGCACCTTTCATGGTAGTTTAAACTAAAAATCCAATAAGTAAGATAGTTCAAATTTCTTACAGGCTGAAGGCATACTATCGAAGCAACGGTATCTGACTGGCAAAGACCTTACGGAGGCAGACATTCGACTCTTTACAACTACTGTTCGTTTTGACCAGGTTTATCATGGCCATTTCAAGGTAAGTTCTCATTTTATCATGCACGTAAGATAATTTTTCTGTCAGGATACCTAGTGATACACGTAAAGGGAAGAAATATTCAAAATGTACTTCACAGGGCCATTTCTAAATGTTGTTGCGATATTTAAGTGATATTGTTACACTGGACTTCATTAGGGTAACGAAACTTATGAGACTATGTCTTCTTTAGTTGTAAGCAAAACGTCATCATATTCCGCAGTCTCCAGTAAAACCAGATTGTGCACTAACATGAGAAAGTACCTTGATTCCGGTCTTTTCTTGTCGTGTTGAGTTTTATTTAAGTTTAGGTGAGACCAAGATTAAACGTTGTCGCACCTGCACTTGTAAGGCCTACCCCGTTTTCTTTGTCCTTCCACCATACCTCCAGACATATCTTAGATAGTCCGGCTTCAGATCGTTTGACATGCCCAAATAGTTTTAGCACCTTACTGTTAATTATTGGAATGATTGGAGTCAGTGTTGTTGTCTTAAGCAAAACGCAATAATTACAAAACAAGATTTTCAAAATCTACCCATACGGAAATAGTTAGTTCTGTTGAAGCAATACACTATGGTAATGTAGTAATGGCAGTTGGGTCAAGTACCCCCCTCCTCTTGTTTCATGTTGTTCATGTTGAACTGTTAGGCTGCTCAACGGGTCATTTTTAAACGATCTCTATACTTTTATGGTTTAGCAGTGCTAGATAATTATCCATTGAAAAAAATTTGTAGAACTAAGTAATTCAGAAATTAAGTGGCCCATCAAGCTTGTGAACAAGCTAACAGTGCCAATCTAATTGTAATATACCAACCTAGACCACCGGGATCCTCCAAAGCCCTTGCAATTCCTTCTTTTACCCGCAGGGTAAAACCTCAACAACGGCAATACAATACCTTATCCTATGACTGCAAACTGAGACACAGGCCAGTGAGGTGATAAAAAGAATAACCGTCAAATATCGAAACTGAAGGGATAGAGCATTTAATTTAGGTTTTTGACATTGGCATTTAATTTAGGGTTTTTTCACGAGCATTGTGTTTGGGTCTTCTGATAGTCAAAAGCTCATGGTTTGGTAAAGACGCACCTTCTGTATTTATGATCCCTGTCTCTAGTTTTATGAGGAAAGGTATACTAGGGTCGGGGGACGCTAATAAGTCTTATGTCCAATATGTACTTTCTTGCATGATAACCTGGAAAGCAGTTGATGTCAGAGTGTCTAAAGTAATATTGAAGAACTTTTGAATATGTATTCACAGTTCACGTTTTACTCATTTAATTTTTACACCGTTTGGAATTCATATTCCAGCACCTTGATCCACTTTGTTTAATCCCGAAGTTAAATATTTAGAAACTTTATACTGCCAATAAGTTTACTCTCAAAGGACAGTGAAGCTTCAAAACACAGTGGAACCTTTCATTCTTTCTATACTGTTGCTAAGACCGTGCATTAGTCTTATTCTGTACGGGATCATGAGCTATACATTATTATACGGGGGGGGCTATGGAGGCCCCCCTTTAATAACTCTACATATTTCAAGAGCTGTAAAGACCTGATAGCTGAAATTTGGCTGTAATACTTCACTTGTATCTTATTGCAACAAGATGAAGTTTATCTTGTTGTTAAATTTCAATTTTACACACGTAAAATACGCGGTAGTTTTGAAGTGGCAGGTGAAAATCCCCCAAAATCAAAATTTCGTAATTGTTTTCGTTAAGGGCAATCACCAACTTCAATCAGGTAAAATCTTTTAGAAACTGTTAGGGACGCACCATAAGCCCCCCTCCCCCATGTGTCGGGATTAGGGTAAGCCTTATTAGAATTATCGAACATTGGTGGGTTCTGAGTAACAGGGGATACCGTTAATGTAGAAACTGAAATTAATATATGGCTGCTTAAGTAATCAAGTAAAAAAAACTGACTAGAGAATCTGTTCTCATAGTCTTCTCATGATCAAGGGTCTTGCACTAATTGGCAGATAAAGCTTGTATGTTGCTTGGGACTATTAAAACAAGTCAGGAAAAGCTTAACTAGTGTAAAGCTAACAGGGCAAATACCAATTCCTTTAGTTATTTCATATTTTAGGTAGTAGTTTTACGAGTTTGATAAATAGGCTCCTCCGCATTTTGATACTCCTATTTTACCACACCCCACCGTTCTTATTAAGGCCCCCAAAACACACACTTAGTCTACTTACATTTAGCACTTATTGATTTTTGTCTCAACATTGATACAAAACCCACAAAAGGAATACGTTCTTACTTTTGAAACGTCATATTATGGTTATTTACGTAGTCTCTGTATTCATAAGAACACTTAACAAGAAGATGCACCGAAATGTCAAAATTCCGAAGTGTTAAGAACAGAACATTGATAGTCTTGAAAGTCGTAGATGTATGCTTCAATGTTGACTTTGCAATCGTACAGCTTTAATAATTCTTTCGTTCAATTTGGTTGCCTACTACAAGATTATTGATGAATAGTTGAAAAATTCAATATTCCTTTACTAAATTCTTACCACGAGAACTTACAAAGATGTTAAAGAAAATTGGGCGTCATTTCTTCCAGTTGCTAAAATATTGGGCGTCCGGAAAAAACACTTTTCTTACAAAGAAAGTTCTTGTTTATTACTATGTCAAGATTAGTATAGCAACACCTTTGGATCACTTGCCTACAAGGGTTTATCAGTGTTTATCAACTATCAAGAACAACCCAACTCTTCGTTTATCACAAACTCCGTTCGTATATCATTCATTCCGCCCAATTGACTCATTACAAAGGAACTGAATTTCAGTCGACATTTGATATATCCTACCTCGCAAGGAGTTGCAAAGGTTTTTACAGTAGATGGATTTAATCCTGAGAGACTTCCAAGCGCCTTGCTTAATTTTTGGCAGAATCTCCGCCTCGAGGGCTTACAATCAAGTTGCCAAATGCGTCATGCATCTCGGCGCCCAAATCAGTCACGAAGTCGCCCGATGTTTAACTTTTTGGGTCAAGTATTTTTGCTTTCTCGCCCAAAAGCCAAAACCACAAACAACATCTATTGCTTCTCACTTCGATTTTTAAGTCACCCAATTGTCGATGAAACACAGCAGTTGGAAACCGGTTGTTTACACAATAGCCAACAGGGTTTAGCTGTTTTTCCCAAACAGCTGATTGCCGATTAGACGTTTAGAGACGTCACACGACTAGAAGCTCTCATTCAGAGCAAATCTTTAAAAAAGCCCATTCTTTTGCATTTCACAATGTCAAGGTACAGTGCAATGGTAAAGACGCGTACTATTTTGCCCTTTCACTTATTCTTTGTCTCTGTATCGATATCTTTCGCAGTGCAACAAGAAAAGACTAACGGACTATCCGAACCTATGGGCGTTTACTCGCGATATTTATCAACACGGTGGAATTAAGGAAACTGTCAATATGCACCATATTAAATATCATTACATGGTAAGTTTTCCATAAGCTTCTAACCAATTTGCATTATTTGCGGTCTTAAGTGTTCCATTTCCCAAAGTTTCTTACTATTTTCTATGCAATTCAATTCTACTTTCTCAATTAGCGGCCGACTATAATCGAGATAAAAATCTATTGAAAAAAGGAATCGTACAGCTGTTTTCTTCTTTCTTGTGCTCTTTACATTTACCCAAAAGCCTTAACGAAGGCAATGTTTGTAAAATGTAATCACAGAGAGACGAAATTTGTAGATTATTAGGCTATTTCATGTGCAGTGACATTACCAAAGGGTCCGTTATTATACACTAACAATTTTAAATAGTAAGTATCTGTAAAAATCATTAGAATTTTGAACTACTATGAATTTAGGCTACACTACCTTGTCCAATATGCGCAAAAATCAGTCTTCTTCTCTTGTTATCGTCCGAATCATTAATAATCATTGTCAAATTTTATATGCAATCGAAGTCATTGGATGGTTATGTTAATAAGATGGACCTAATTCGATATTCGCAATACGATCATACATGATGATGATGTTTGTATACGCAGAGGAATTTTCCAAGAAGAGTCTTTATCGCCTTTGATTTTTGTTATAGCATTAACTACTCTGACTCACATCTTACTTAACTATAAGGCATCGCAGAAATTCACCAAGAGCAAAGAGAAGATCAACCAAATGTTATCCATGGATGACCTGAAGTTGTTCGCAAAAAGTAAAAAGGGACTAGACTTATAATTCCAAACCATTAGAATCTTCATCTAGATTGTAAAGATGGAATTCAGAATTGAAAAATGTGCAATCTTAAGAGTGAACAGAGGTAAACACACAAAAGTTAATGGCATTGTCCTTCGGAAAAATATAAAATTGAAGTCTATGGAGGATGGTGAAAGCTACAACTGTCTTTGTTTTCAGAAGTTGTGGAAGTCAAATCTAAGGAATTGAAGAAGAAATTCAAATCTGAGTACTTGAAAGGTGTAAGGAAGGTCATGGAAACTAAGTTGAACTGCCGACATGTAATCGAAGCCATATCAGATACATATATTCAGGTACACTGCAGCAATTATTGACTGGACGAAAGAAGACATTTCTGAGCTGCATAGATACAATACACAGTGCTCACCATCGCAGAGATGATGTTGATTGGTTGATTCTAAGCAGAAAGGGAGATGGAAAACGCCTTATAATTGTTGAGGAATGTAACGCAGTTGAAATTGTAGGGTTGTTTAATTATTGATTATGCCCAGTCAAATGAAGAAAGACTTTTATGAGTTGCGCGTGAATGAGATGAAGAACCTATTGAGATTGTTAAAGATCTTATAAAGATAAAGGAAAAAGAAAATGAAAGAAAAGATGTAAGGAAGAAAGAATGCATGGACAATTTAAGAGGGAGATGGAGAATAAGTTGATGAAAGATCGTTGATATTGCTTTGAAATGGCTATTTAAAAAAATAGAAACGCAAGATTAGGCTATTCGAACAAATACCGTAAAAGCAAATATTGGCAGACATGAAGACAGCCGTTGCCAATTGTGTAAAAGCACAGATAAAACCACGACCCACATTATTAGCCAATGCCCGAAACTGGCGCCTAAGAATATAAGCAATGGTATGGCTGGGTGTGTAGGTAGCCATATGGTACCTATGCAATCAGAAAGGATTCAGGATGGGGGTAAATAGTATGTGCATGAGACAGTATGTGGAAACGAAAAATGGAACCTGGGGGGGGGGGGGGTCAGTGTCCAAACGGATCAAATCATTAGATCAAGGCGTCCAGGCATGATAGTCATTGATACAGAGAAGAGAACATGCCAGATAATAAGACTTCGCAATGTCCACAGACCATAGAGTGAACATCAAAGGGCAGGAAAAATTGAAAAATATGAAGATTTAAAGCAAGAATTAAAGAGGCTATGGAACTTGAAGGTAGCTATTATCCCTATCGTCATTGGTACCTTGATTCAAAGAAACCTGGAAAGAAGATTGCAACGAGTAGCAATAGGCTAAATGCAAACCACCGTACTACTCAACACGCAAGAATTACACGAAAGGTCTTGAAAACCTAAGGCAACTTTTTTGTCACTAGATTTTAAAGACATAAATTCCGTCTAACATGACGTGTAGTTATTTTACATAATGATAATAACAATAATAATAATAATAATAAAACTTTCCATTGTAATTTTCAATTCAAGAAGGATTGGAACATCTTCCCTTACAAAGAACGCTTTATCCAAGGAAATTAAGTCTGGTGTAGTCGACACATTTACATATTGATGCTGTGGAGCATGTTGTGTAGGACAAACAATGTGCCATCTAGGAACACGAATGGAGGAATATATGGGCAGAGTTAAGGGTTTAGTCGACTCCAGAGGTCGCTAGGCATCTTAGGGACGATAAAAGATTCGGGGGCGAATCCAGGCTTAACTCTTTTATTATGATGGAAAAAGCTCGGATGCTCTATGCACTTGAAATTAAGGAGGCGGAGAATTGCTAACAATGCCAAGACCCTTACCTTGCATTCTGTAACTTTCTTTTTCGCTTTCTTTGGAATAGGTCAGTCATACTACCATCAACCCGTTCTCGATCGTCTCCATTGGACCGCAGCTGGACTTTGAAGAACCTCACGGAAGAGAACAGCTAGGGGCATAAGCTACTGAACATAAAAAAGACAATAGACATCAATATCTGTAATTCTGCAGCCGTAAATAAAAGGCATACACACATTCACAACATAGTTATTCTGCTAATTACAATGAGCACTAGTAAACAATAACAAGTTTTACTATCTTCTGTTTTTCTTACTTGCGCCCCTTCTCTCTACATTTCGATGTGCTTATTGGTGAAGTTCTGCTACAGTTGCTCGCTTTTCGTAATTTCTAAATTGGAGGCCAGTAGACCCAATTAGGAGTACAACACTCACTTTTTGATAGTGTGAACTTATATTTCCAGTGTCTTGACGAGTTTTGCTAACCTTCACGTGATACGTGGCTTTGTAGAGAAAAAATTAGATAAGTTTGTTGATGTTACAGAATAATAAAAATGCATGAAATAGCGAATTCATTTTGTACTTAAAAGCTTTTTTCGTCTGGCACTTCTCAGAGTACAATTCGATAGAATATAACCGAAAAGGGAGTCAACGAAGTTATTTACTCAACTGTGTTTTACAAGTTAGCCAATCAGAATTCTGACTGCCAGATTGGTGTTGTTTTGGCCAGGTTAACCGAAAAGGCCCAATGAGAAGACAAATTCTTTTTGTCTTCAAAGCAACGGTTTTCTTGCTTTGATGTGAATGGATTGTAGAACGACTAAGTGAAAAGAAGAGATTGGTCAACTTCTTTCGACACAAAATTTACTTCACAAGCACACAGATTACGAAGTTTTTGAATGACCTGTAGAAAACTGCTGAGAGAGCATTGGTTAAGAAGGGAGATCAAATTTGACGTGACAATTAACAACACCAGTCATGGGCGCAGATCGCTGTAAAACAGGGAGGGAGGGGATAAAAGGATAAAACGCGTACTATTTGACATTTCTGGGTCCAACAGTGGTGGATATAAAGCAACTGTTGTTCCCCCGTCCAAAAAAGTGAGGGAGACGAGTCCCCCCTGTCTCCACAGAATCTACGCCCATGACACCAGCACCACCGTACCACCTCTAGAGATGGGCCCCGCCACTTTATTAAAGCAGTCGAAGAAAAAGGGCCGAAACTGCGAAGTGATTCCTAATGATGGTGTGGCCTTGATCCGGTGACGGAGCTGTTTTTTGTTTAGTTAATTTTATTCTGCTGATGCAAAAAATTTGACGCAAAATGTATTGCGATTCAATTCCAGCAAAGAAATCTTCCTTGTGACGCCCGGGATTATAAATGACCATTTATTTTAAATGTTATAACCTCCATTTACTCTTTGCACGTTTTTCCGGTCGGATTTGATGTTTTTACTGCACAACAAAACGTAACATAAGCAAAAGCGACACGTTGGAAACTTTAGCACGCAAATGATTGCGAAAAATTTCACGAAGAATTAATACATTCTGAAGTTGCTGCAACTAGTAATTGAAAATGCAAAAAAATGTTACCAAAAATAGCTTCAAACCTTTCAAAGAAACCAATGAAAGTGGAAGCATAATATATATCAAGAAATACAGGAGACTGATCATGGTCATTAACAAGAACTTCTGCAATTTATTATTAATTGCATCGAAACCTGAGTCAGCGTTTAGGAATACGTAAGTTATTGCTTTTTAAGATTTGGTATTCTTTAGAAAAAGGAACAGTAAAAATAAAGGAAAACTCTGTTTATTGGACAATAGCAATACGGCCAATATTGTATAAACAAAACATGGAGACGCAAGGGAACAAAACTTTCATAAATTTAGAGGCAAAGGAGAAAAAACCATTGGGAGCAGATCTGATAGCTAAAACGCATCATAAATAAGTGTAAACAAACTATAATTGCCATGTCTTTCTGTTTGATAGAAGGTTACTTTAAAGTTGCATTGTAACTACAATGGTTCATAACAATTTCTATTACAATGCCGTTTTATACCACGGTTCAGCTTTTAACACTGCAGTTTGCTGCTACTGATGGGTAGCTACGAATAATGCGAATAAAATAAGCCCAAATAGGGTTGATTGAAAATGTGCTAACCCGTGTTGTTGCAGTAACAGCGGTTCTGATCACTTAAATACGCTTTTGGGTAATATCCAGGCAATAAACTTGTAATGTCCGAGCGCACGATGTTAGCCGCACTTAGTATCAAAATAAGAACGACGACGACTTCTTCACTACGTATCTGAATGCAAGATACGTCTGTCTCTTGTCAGTACTCCAACCCCGTTACAAGCTCTAAATCACGTCTATTACGTTCATTTTATATCACCATAAGGGTCTAGGAACTAATTACATCATACTTATTACTCAAGTGTTCAATCATATGATTTCTGTCCACTATTCACATCATTAATTCGTACTGGACACAACAAAACTGTTGATCAGAACACTACACTACTCCCGCAGTCCCAATTTTGTACTTCTCGGCTGAGAGATATCTAGAGGAATATTTCTGAAACCTCTCAGGATGCAGCGGGAATACACAATGATCAGCTCTGGAGGAAGGGGAGTTACTGTTTCATATAGAATATCCCAAAACTTAGGATATAGCTTTTGTCTTAACTAACATCTTCCCCGACTGTACCGTCACAATCGTAAAAAACATTTAAAAAGTACTGAGTGAAATATGTTTTGTCTGTACACCTCTTTTGTTCGTTACAGTAATGTTATCACGACTCTCATAGAAGGAAAGAGTATCCACCTTTTGTTCATTCGTTACCTTCTGTCCGTTTGCAGCACTTTCGCGGAAGTTTTGGGTACTGGCCTACACTAGGTGAAAAGTTCAACTTGGACTAGAAACAATTACGTAATAAAACGTGGAACTTTGAAATCTTCAATCTTCTGTTTAATAAAATGAGCTTACAAAGCTTCACATGGTTACAACTTGCACAAAATGTCTCCAAATGTATAAATATGAATTAATTGCATGATCCTTTGACGGAAGGATTTTAAAGTTGCTTCAATTTAAAGAGGACCAAAATACTTTCTAGACATTTTTAGACATCAAAATCATTGACCCTACATTTAATCAGATATTCTATATTTCGCTCCAGAAATTTTTGGTTGAGTATCTTTTGCAGACTTCTACGGTCTCGGACGACATTGAGTAGGGATCAAAATCGTAAATAGCAAAAGTGATTAAATATAAAAAACAAACAAACTAGAAGAATTTATGCGAACTTCAACTACAAAGCCTTAAGGTTTGGGTATGAGAATAATGACGTCAATGATGTCAATACACTGATAATAGAAGAAACTTACTGTGATAAAAATTCTACTGCAATTCGTTCCCATTAAAGTTATATGGAGCTATTAAATATTTCTTCTTTGTGTGTGATAACACCAGGGCTACGTGAATACCGTGAAAGTGAAACTTTTGTGTCCGGAAAATTCATTGAGAAAAAATAATGTAGATCAAATGTACACAAAAGTATTTGTCGACTATTTGTTGAATACTTGTAAGTTAGTCTTAAGAACGTGTTTCAAACGACGATTAAACACGGGTTAAACTCTGACTGGTAGCTGCTAATCTTTAAAAGCTTGTAAAGCAGCATTAGACATATTCACTTAAAATAATCAAGTGTGAAGATCCAGAATGCTGAGAACCATTCGTGACAGACTGGTTAAGCGAATTTTCGGATCGTTGTGTGTTGTTCCCTGCGATCTGTATTTATTAAATAATTTCACCCTTTTCAAGGCCGAAGCCACTAGTAGGAACGGAGTTACTCTTACCCTTCGGATGACAAGCTATTAGTGCCTGCTATTCATGCTAGCAGTCCCCTCTTTGTCCTATCTCTCGAAACAGGTTCCCACTTCACGACAGCAAAGGACAGATCACAGTACCTCCAGGATCGTGGCAGGCAAGCTCAGGGTCTGTTTGAACTCACAACCCTCGGATTGTGAGTCTGACACTCTACCACTATGCCACTACTGTGTGTATTACTGGGTTAATAGAATCTGTCCAGTAGAGTAAGAGGAATACGTGAAACGGGGTACAAATTTGTACCTTTTTGCAAATGGAGAAGCAACCCACGGAGACCGGAAAGTATGACGTGGTATTGTTTGAACTATATTTTCCATCTATGCAAGAAAAGGTTGCACAAGACATGTGTGGAGTGTGTTAATATTATTGGCCGGGCGTAGCGGCCATGCTACAACAACAAAAATGTCATGATAGAGAACGACACAAACAAGTTACACCATCTGAGGGATCAGAAGACAGTGTCCTTTAAGTTGAGGTACTCGGAGTGGATATGGACGCGGACGAGGCGGGAGCACAGAAGGAGCCGCAGGGTATTATTGATGACGATAAAAACGGCTGAAAAGATGAAAGAATATTTGGAAGACGATGATCAAAACACACCTATTTCAAGAAACATTTTCAAAATCTTGCTGCCGCCTTTTGAACTAATGTTATATAGTTGCTGTTGTGGGAGAAACGTAAATCCGGGAGACATAGAAAACGCCAATATAAAAACGTAACTTGGAAAGGCAAGAAGTAACAATCGATTCTTATAAGGGATGGTCAAACTTAACCTTTCGTTTGTATATAAAAACTTGAATGTGAAAAATATTAATGCCTTTTTTTGCAATTAATTTTACAGGGATCGTAGGAGTTTGCCTCAAATGATTTTTGGACCAGGATGTACGTAAATGTGTTTGGGAGTTAGTTTCCTCCCTACTTTCTCCATACTATGCTATATTTATGCCTTAAACATTCATTGTTTTTATCGGTTTTCTTCTCTTGACATAAACGTTCTTTTGTCTTCTTCAGGGAGGGTATCGGTATGTAAGCGAACGTTTTTAAGGAAGGGTGGTCTAGCCGACAAATCGAACGGTAGACGAACAAAGGGGGGAAGGGGGTAAAAATGATAAAAAAATAGCAAAAGTACTTTTTGAATGGTCCTTTACACAACCTATTTGTTATAAATATACTGCCAATAAAACGTTTTCAAGTTAAATTCGGCAGCAGAATTCATGATATGGGGTAGAGGGGGCGGCCTTGAAGAAAGTTATGGCAGGAAGAAGCGAGAAGTGCCCACAAGATAGTAACATTCTTGTATTATCAGAATTCTACCAACAATCAAGTGGCCAAATCTTATGTTACTCCTACCACTGGAAGCTGCTATATATCTCTGAGAGGTCTTAGCTGACAAGTTGCCGAGTCTGCAAGTGAAATCTTTTTATATGAAGAGTTTGCAATTGACGACCCAAGGAGGTAATCCAATTCATTGTTTCTTTACTACCAAACTTCAGAGGATATAATTCCTCGTTCCTACTCCACTGAATTCCTATAGCGGAACGCCATGGAGCTCGTTTTCTGGCCAAGTTCTTGGAACATTATAATCATTCGGGTAAAAACCATTGACATATTAGGGGCCCTTTATACGTCTATGGTAAAAACCCACGAGACGCCCACTAGGCGCACCTCGCACTCGATGGCTGGATGTCGTCGCCAAAGATCTGCGATCCTGTGGAGTGCCTCTATCTCAAGCGG
>JAAAKL020005521.1:0-19183 GCA_010016065.2 Carybdea cf. marsupialis auct. non (Linnaeus, 1758)
AATATCAGAGGTGCATGGGTGTTATTCCATAAAGCGCTAACATCAGTTTGCTGAGAATATTTGACCAATCTTTCTTTTTCAAATCATTTGCAAGGGTGCTGTGGTCATATTTTATATAATACGGGTTTTTGGTCGCACACCTTTTTTGTCAAATTTTGCTACGTAAGCTATCATATTATTTTCACAAAATTGCTGTCTTGACAGAATGGAAGAGTACCAAACAATGAGTTTGAAAAAAGCCAACATATTCAGACGTTTTGACTATGGATTTATTGAGAGTATTTGAGAGAGATGGTATCTTTGCTTTCCAAGAAAAGTGCAAGTACAGAAATGGCTTTATCTCGTTTTTGCTAATCACTTATTAAAAGGGCAGCAGCTGACTTTTTATATCACTCTATTGTGCTTAGAAAATTTTTAAGCGCCATATCACAACTTGAAGTCTGGAGATCAGTTTATTAATTGCAAAACTACTGATTTTAGTTATAAGCTCCTGCAAGGAAATAGCCACCTTCGTTTTTAAAAAATAAAGACATGCTACTAAGCAATGTGACCAAGACGTAGAACAACACTTAATCCAGGACCCAGACTGCACTGAAATGTAAGCCGATGACCCCTTCCCTATCATAGGCAAGGCTAGGTCTCTTTTTAACTTGGCCACTCTGGAATCAGTCGGCATAAACGCAAGAAAAGCTTTCCTTTCGGACAGAGAGAACCTGTTTTTCCATTAGGCCTTTTCTGTTAACTAAATAGTTCTACGGTCACTGTTTGGTCACAACACAATACCGATAAGGCAGTCCAAGTTCTAATTGGCTATATTAAAATAGAGTATCTTATAAGTTGTATTCCTTCCTCTTTGTATTCAATTCTGACGATATTTTCTTCTGTGGAGTGTCAGGTGTAAAAAGCTTTTAATTACAAAAGTGGTTTTGCTATTTCGTGTAATCTTAGCAATCTCAGTTAGTTTTGAACATGGTGTTTAGCATGTACCGCAAGAGACATTGAATGACCAATAAGATCTGTATGGGTATAAATCATCTCCATAGGAAAGTATTAGTGCGCTCTGTTTACAACTCTATATTGCGAAAAGCAAAAGATTGCCATTTTATCCCGATTAGACTAAAGTCTTACCAAAATACCCGAGCAATACAACGGTATTCGCTTTGTCGGTAACTTTTTCCCGCAAGGGAAGCAGGGCTTTTCATGGCGTTATATATTTGTAAATCCTAATTCCTTAAATTCTCAAGCTCCTTAGAATAATCAGTTTATTAGAAAGAGTAGAAGAGACGCTTCTTTTCATGATATGAATTAGCTCCTCTGTGTTAACAATATGTTACGAAAAAGAGCTTCCTAACTTCACCGATACTGTTTGTAGTTGTCAGGATTTAGACAAAATCCAGCTGTTTCCAAAGGTCTAGCAACGGCTAAAGTGGATAATTTGAGCCTAACGCATCGCGGGATAGCCTAAAAATATATAGGACGTATTTATTGTGTGGAATTGCACGACGATGAAAGCAAAATGTTTCAGGTAACGTTAACACTGCCATAGATAAGTAAACTGAATCACACTGTTTTGCTGGAAATAGAAAAGACAATGCTTAAATTATCATTCTTGACATATAACGTTTCACATCTAGCAAAATGGTTACAAAAGTTTGAACTTGCCGGAGTAAATGTTTGATTTCCAAAATAAGCAGAAAATAATCTTTATAAAGTTTTGAATCACTTTTACGAATCCCTCGCACACAGGAAAATTTTCACCTTTTATTTATTTGTATCTATTTATAAACAGTTTCGATGTATATACAATAAAAATGAACTTTAACGCACGCCGTAGCTGTCACTGAGCAAATAATCTGCTGGGATACAACGAGACGAAGGTTTTCCCCACTCCCAAAGCCTTAATACAACGCAAAATCGGAAGTTATGAAATGAGGCTCAATGACTTTCAAAATTTCATTCCTCCCGGTATCTTGCTAGTAGATGGGAAACATCAAGATTTATCTGCGTTACTAATAAACTTCTAGTAATTTTGTTCTTAGTCAACTTTGTTCCCTTAACGACATTTTTAGATTTGTTTTAGAGTTATATTTTAAAGGTGGCATGCTTCTGACGAGAAACTATCTAAAACTTCAAAGTAACCGTGGTGACAAATCGTAACATTGAAATTAAGTTTTCAAGAAATCTCACCTTGGTATAAAAGGAATCAAGAGTATTAAAATAATAAATTCTCGCCAACAGCTATGTCGACAATTCAAGATACGAGGAGAACGTAGGCTATGTTACAGGACACAAATAGTTCAAAGTATTCGAAAATTCGAAAAATCGACTATCGAGCTACTCACAGCATTTGATTTTGAAAGTAAGTGCATAATGTCCAAAGGTTGGAAATTTTTGTTGCCCAGAGAGCCAAGTTCAGAATATTAAGAATTGTCTGTGTTCATAATCTAGCAAATAGATACAGGTACAATATTTTGCTGTCAGCTATAAAAGGGAGTTTTAGGGACAATAATGTGCCTTTCGATTAATACATGCATTTGTAAAATTAGTATTTTAGAGAGAAGAGAGGATTTGAAAATATCAAGTCAGAAGTTTCTCTATGATACTTTTACTTTCAATGTTCTGTGGACAGCAGAATGGCCTGAAAGCTGTCCTTCCATGAGTATCAGGAGCTAATGTGTAGACTAGTAAAAAGCAAATCATGTCATCAACGGGTCCCCATAACTCAGTTGGTAGAGCAGCACGACGATAATGCTTGGGTTCCGGTTTCAATTCCCTGTGGCGATATTTTCACTTTTTCCCAGTATCTCTTCTAACTTTAAACTTGTATTTATTGAATTTTTGTTCGTTTAGAGTTTTGCTTTATTGATATTAAAATCAAATAGACCAACATTTTTGAAGACAATTATAAGAAAAGCAATAAAGTGTTTGAAGATAAAAATTTTCAAATTTATGAGACTTCAAAAAGTTTTGAGCAGAACATAAATTCGAAAGCGGGGTACTCAAGACACGTTTCTTTTCATCGGTGATAATTTTAGAAGATATGGTGTTGTTTTGATAATATTCAATCGAAAACTTTACTTTCGTGTACCTTCGAAAAGGAACGTAAGAAAGATTTGAAAACTCTAAACAAAATTTTTGGTGTTTTAACAATAATGTTACTCTAGCAACGACCTTGCTGATCTTGAACCTTTATCGCAGGACTCTACTTTACAGGCTGCTCACATCTCCTCAAGAATTCATCATCTAATTCAGTACAATCTTAGGTATGCATTGTAGCCTCATGCAGTAATACTCCTATCATCATAACAACAGAAGTCTCACATATGAATTATATTAGTTATGTTTGTAGCAGAATATAAACATCAATCGTTCCTTTCTCAATCCAAAAAAAATTCCAAAGATTATCAAGCTTTAAATAGTGATGTCTATTCGCTGAGTGTGTTAAGACGACATGACAAGATGATTTATCTGGTCTCTGTTTCTTCACTATTCCCAAATGCAGGGAATCTGTAGTCTCTATACATACTGCTATGGTGCAGCAAACAATATTGCAATACTGGAAACAGGAGATTCCTGCCAACTGGAAGCATCAACTGTTGAGCATGGTAGTAGGCCAACTTTACTAACATAAGAGGGTTGGAGACTAACAATTCGATATATGTTAAACACTACAAGAAGAAAAGAGGTACTAGAGGTGAGAGCTAGATGACAGCTAAACATTTGCAGAATTTACATCATAACTATGATTGCTGATTAACGCCCGGTACTCAACACACTTCTTAAATATATATAAGCTCCTACTTTTATTCTTCGTCTTTTTGCACATAGATTCAAAATTATGGCTAATTTACCAAACAATACTTCTAATTGATTGTTTGTTGCAGAGCAGATTAGGAATCTCAGCTCTGTAGAAGAGAGAGGAGAAGACAATACGTAACAGAACCGAGTCGGACTGTCTTAAGATGGTTCGATTCTACCAAAGAGATACCCACAATATGAATATGATCCCTAAATTTGGGTCCCGTTCACCAGCAATCTCCGTGTCTGCTTTGTCTCTTACTGTAGCTGTATAGCTAAAATTGGTTAAGAGTGACACTGCTCTCTTCCAACATTATACTATCATTGATCAGCACTAACCTTGGTCAATCACACATATGGACTTTGTCTTGGTCTGCCTAAACCTCAGACTGGATCGTCATACCACAGGATAGTGATACAATAATTTTATTGACAATCTTCATTGAGAACTTCTAGTGAATGGTTGTAACTGGTGTGACTTAGATTCTACAGGATTGCAAAACTGTAAGATATCACCGTGAAAAATAGATGCTATGTACACCATAATATATTAGTCATTAGGTACTGTGTAAAAACGTTCAATCCATAAGCTCATCCATGGCAAACAGAATATTTGGCGAAAAGCGACTCGGTGCTCTGTTTAAGACGCCTCTAACACACAGCATCACTATACAAGTCCAACAGGGGGTATGACAGATATATAAGCATTTGTTTCAACCGATTCCCTTACTTGTGGTCTTTCCAAATATGGTTGTGTACCATACCGTACTTATTTGGCGATTAATGCCACGACTTCCTCTGTCTCAAAGAATCCTACTCCTTCAGAACGTTGCTGATCATGAAACTATAGAAATGCCTGTCGTTGGCTATTCTAGAAGTTTTCATGTCAGTAGTACATGGGAATTTCCCGGGGAAGGCATATATACTCGTCCATCAATTTCCTTAAAGTTGCTACGCATTTCACAATTTCCCCTTTTGGGGGAGTCCTCTGTTTACGTAATCCGCAATCGCTTCAGGTCACAGCCTCATCTTCAAACGGATGACAGGAAAGGTAGGACGATTCAGGCATTTAAATGATAGTCTATGTGCGTAAAGAAATTAATAAGACATTAAGACATTAAGACATACTCAATTTTCATTGGAAGAAATTTTGTAACTTTCCGTGTTTAACGAATAAAGGGATATAATAGTCTTGTACTCAGAAGTTAGTATAGCACTGTGGAAGATTAAAAGAAACAAGGCCCATGGTCCTGACAATATGAGCGTAGAGATCATCATCACTCTCTAGAAGTAGACAAAGTGCCAAAACTAGCCGACGAGATATACGACACTGGACAAAAAACAACAGATTTATGCAAATCAGCCATTACCAAATTTACCGGGACAATCGAATGTGAGTTTAAGAGAATCAAAAGCTTGATAAGACACGTGAAGGAGATCATTCAGAGAGTCATACTGGCACGAGTAAGAAGATGAAATTGAGATGAAATAGGACAAGGACAATTCGGATTTAAGGAAAAAGCAGGAACAACTAATACTGTTTTTACGCTCAGAATGTGTGTGAAAGATCTGAAGACATCCAACAAGACCTATTTCGTTGCTAGCAGCAGAATATTGCACTATAAGTGAACCAGTATTAAGTATCGGGGAACATTGCGAAGTTACATATGCCGTTATAAAAGCCCCCCTCACCCCTTGCAAGCAAAATTGTTTGTGAACAAAATCCAAGCAGAATACGGTTAATTAAAGAATAGAGTGAGATCATACATTTGGACTTTTCTATCATTTTCCAGGTACTATAACAGCTCTTAAATATTTGTTGGAAAAGTTTCTACAAATACTAAAAATTAAAATTCCTACCAGATTTTGAAAATAAGCAGGTTGTAGAGTCAGAATAAAAATAATTAAATCTCAATCTAACTTAAAAGATAATTCGTAAATGTTGAAATTGTACGTAATTTTATTGACGGTTTACCTCAGTAACATGTTTCTAGACGGAAATAAAAAAATTGGTCACTTTTCAGAATAGGAGGCTATTCAATTGATCTATTTCAGTAAAATTGATGGTTTTGTGGAAACTGCAGTGTTTTTCCCCCGGAACTTGTAATATGCAGTGTAACATCAGGTTGCAAAACCGTAAGTACCTATATGATTTTCAAACCTTTTTCATTAGGAAATGTTTATGTATATTTATGCACTATTAATCTGTGGTAAAAAGGAAAAGTAAATTACCGCATTTACTTTAGATTTCTCGTCCAATCCGGTGGCGCTCGTCAAACTGCGAAAAAATTACACTCCTTTTTAAAAACATGTCAATGCAAATACATTATGTACAGGGTTCAAGGATAGAAAGGGAGTAAATAGAGCAAAATTCAAGGTGGAACTGGAACCCCAAACATCTCACTACTTCTTTTTCTTCTTCGTTTACACTTTTCCGCCTTTGGTAAGCACTGTGCATTCATCGGGCCCTTAGAGCATTCCACTTTTTCCTGTCAGCCGTTGCCTCTGTCAGATGTTCTGAACCCAGTGTCAATTGTGGGTCGATCTCCTGGAGGTCTCTGTTTATTGTGGATATCCAAGTGTTAGGTGGTTTCCCGGGAGGTCTTTTGGCTCACTACTACACCAGGATTAAACTAGTATACACAGTGCCAGATTGTCAATCAAACGTCATCAATCAAGCAATGACGTCTCTGGACGAGAAAATTTTGGAGCAAAATTTGCTCGCCTTCCTTGTGTCCATCAAGCAAAGCCAAATTGAGTAGGCCATGGGCAGAGTCTTGTATTTTCTATGACTTTCAAAGACGATTGCGGTTCCGCTTTATTAGCTATTCCTAGCAAAGTAACAGAAATCGGGAGAACAAGTTTAGGGACAAAATACAGAGCAGAACTGACTCAGGAGAAGGAGGTGTTCATACGTATTTTATTTTATCAACGAACGACGGTTGACAGCAATTCGTTCACCATGATTCAAAATGATCTATCAATGAAGTTTGACCTGAAAGGACCTATTCTATTCACTAAACACTTTTTTGTGAATAAAACACTTATCAAGTAGGGATAAGATATCTTACGGTGTTGTATGTCAACAGAACTTTCAAATTAGCCGAATGGTAATAAACTTGCGGGAAGTCTTGAACGAATGCAGTTATTAAAACACATTTCATCATAGGCTCTGAATTCCATCGGCCTTCCAGCGGAGCCTTTGGAAGCTAAAGATGGTTTTGATTAGTGTTTTGTTCTGATATTCTCATGCCCAATTTACATAGATTTTAAAGGTAAGTGAGATTTCGGTCACGATGTAAAGAGCATACTTACTTTTCTGTGGGATTTTTATGCTGATGAAGTATCCTTATGTACATTGATTGTTTACCACAATGAACTATGGGATATATGAGAGCAGTGATGAAATCGTCTTGCGATAAGGTTTTTTCTCATTTGTTGTAAAATTGCGTAATAACTGATAGGTTTCCAAAACCGAAAGAATGGGCAGCTGCTGATGGCTCTTCACAGCAGTAATTCAAGATTTTTGGCCAAAAAGTCTTGTTTCGGCAGGAGTTCGGTATATATTTTGCTTAAATCAAATGTTGTTTAATGATTCTGAATTTATCTCCGTGCAAATTGCAGAAAATGTGCGAACTAGTCCGTAGTTTCGAGTAACATCCTCTCAGCTTAAAAGCAAAAACGTGACTAAGACTCCATTACTTGCAAGGAACGTAGCAGGAATCCTGCATGTGCTTTGCGTTGTTTTAAGCATAGTGGAGTAGTAAGTGCAAGAGTCGAGGCTGCTGTTATGACTAAATTTTAAGCTATTGATAATGTAAGGCAATCATTTTCTGATCCCCGTAAGTCTTTCACCCTACGCTTTAAAATCGATAACATCTGTTGTCCAATTTTAATTAATTTATAGAAAATTTAATTATACTTCACTATTGTACGGTATAGCAAAGACCTGGGTAAACTATTTCATTATCAACTAAGGCTAGAAAAAATGTTTTTTGGGATTACGTTTTCTTTAAAAGCAAATCATTACCACCCTGAATGTATTTTACATGATGTCTCTCGAGTAATAATTTTCATTAGTTACGTGTATAACACTGCTAGGTGTGAAACATAAGGATTGCTAAGAATACAACATTCCCCTACCTATAGCAAACCCATTATCATTGGATTTAGAGAAAATTCTCAAAACATCCGTTTTAAAGCTGAGTAATCTTTTCATTTTTAGATTTTGTAAACTATGTTAGTGTAAAAATTGTGTAAAATTCAAATCACCTAACTCAAAAGAAGAATAAGACATCTAAACTTGGCTGTAATCTGCACGAGACTGATTAGATATAAATCGTCGCAATGAATCATGCTGTCGTCGCTGAGTATAACTGTCTCCTCGATACCCAATCAAAGCAAGCGTTACGACACCAAGAACCAATAGATTACCTTATTCTTGAGGATTTCTAGCATCTCTTTGTTCTAAAAAGTTCCCTTTTTAATCACTTGAAACAAGACAAATCTTGCTTTAAATTGCACCTCCTTGATGGATTTTTTTAAATAATTAAGCTTGTTAACTGTAGAATCATCTCAATCTGTTTTTCTTATTTCCAATCTATAAATGCAACTAGCTGTTTATAATTCAAAGTTTCAGGGAGGTTGAAAATAGAAAAATCACTTCCTGGTTTAGCTAAATTCCACCCATATGGGTGATTCGATAGCCCTGGTGAATTCAGATGGGTTCCATTGTCTTCGTAGGCTTCATTTGCATTCACAGCGTCACTGTTTCCTCTGTGCAAGGCATCAACGTCCGTATAGGCCGAGCCCATTTCTTTTCATAAAATGCCTTGTGCTGGGCTTGTGCATCCCTCAAACTACTTTCTGTAGTATTGAAATAAAACTTCACTAATGGCAGCAAGAAATAATGTTCACGTGTTGTAAACGCATTTACTTTTAAATTTTTCAACGTTGACTCGGACAAAAAGGCTTGAAAAGACATTGACCGAAACAATACTTAGAGCTGTTCTAAACGGTGACAAGCAGAAGCATCCTACAAACCTACAAAAGACCATCTTGCCAATTATATGGCAAACATACCCCAACCTAAGAAATCATAAGATTACTGTAATATAAGTATTTGCTACCATTCCAAAACAAGGTGAGGTAGCCAGTCTCATCGATTATCTTCAGGCATCAACCTTATTGTCATAAGAGTTAAAGAGCAACAACGAGAACGTACGATAAACCAACTTATCTGCTACACTGTTATTGACCTTGATGAACTTCCAACAGCGCCAATCGACAAAAAGACCTAGCGCCACATAGGCCTAGTCAAGAGAATCAACGTAAGATCGACCCAGTAGTAGTGGTCAGCGGTGTACTGGTGAATTTGCCAAAGAGAATCACGCGAACGGTGAACTGTTGAGGCAACACTTAGTTAGGAGTGTTTAGGGTTTCCGGATAAAAATATTTGGAAATTCAGAGCTGAAAATTCTCGGTTGAATTTCTTTCTAAAAATTATCGGATCATTCTGTCTTAATGTTATACTACTACTCAAACTTGGGCAGTCTAATTTTCAATGATTCCGTGTCACTCAAAATGTAATGGAGAAAGGTCACCCGACAATCTCTTGAACATTACTACCTGGACCTTCCTCTGTGCTTGTACTACAGGAGACCTTGCCAGGAAGATTTGAAATGTCTTAAATCGGTTCTATTAGTTAACGAATATTCTTCATGAAAAAAATTATGGGGAGCAACATAGGTGATTAAACTAGTCAATTCTAATAAACGATTGGGATTTTCCTAACTGTATTCCAAACTGATTTCAGATATCGAACTAAGTCAACTTTTATCGAGTTTTGGAACACTTTTAACCAATGATATTGTTTTGATATCAGATTTGACTCGATGTTTCACATAACAGTAAACCATATTAAAGATAAGGAACTTCTAACACTAAGTTTCAAAAGGAATAGAAACCAGCAAACCCGCAACTAAACCAAAAGCCTTACAGATCCTAATTGGACGATTGGACTAGCATAGTCTATTCATTATTAAGAAGACTTTGAAGTGGTGCGAAATTTCCTCTACTTTTTGTGTGGGTTGTAAATCAGAAATGGGTACATGTCTCGGTAATCAATGAACAATTAACTAATTACGAATCTGAGTTTTAAAATCGTCCGTTTGAACTTAGAATTTATTCGATATCTTGACTCTTTTGCTATATCATGTACTTGTTCTAAGTTGATCTATACTTCACGTACTTTACACAATCAACATGAAAGTCGAAGTTAAGCTTCACCTTTCTCAATACTTTAGGGTTCTTCGAAAGAGAAGTTTTATGATCTCAGCTTGTTCCATGACGATCACCTGGCAATACTGGAAGGATGGACAATTTCATTGTGACCCTTCCCACTCTCTTTTATTGGTTGAACCATTTTTACATTGCTATTTTAATTACTTCTATCATCAAATTTATCACCTCTAATTAAATGGTATGAAAGATCATGCTCCGCGCGAGGAATGTTGATATCTACAAAAAGTTCTTTTATCAAGAACCGTAAGTTAGATATAAAATTTATATGATCTAAATCTATTCACCTGCTGAGGTTCAAATCAATGTAAAAGCATTGTATCGTTCCTTACAAACATATCAGTTTGTGGTCTTCTTATACCAAAAAGCACGTTCACTTAAAAGGATGATTTTGAAGTTAGTTTGTCCATATTTTCTTTGAAATTAATTGGTATTCACTTGAACTTCTCATCATAGAAGTACTATTTCCTATTCTTTATCACTTATTTTATGCTTCTGGTGGAATGAAAGAAAACAACATCGCAAAACCACAACTTGCACACTTCAATTGATTATTTAATAATGGTATCTTGCCCACGACAGTTTGCATTTAAAACCAAAACTGAAATCACTAGTAAGACGGGGGGTACTGAATAGAATTTTTATTGGTAAAATGCTTAATTGATATGACCATTGCACCTGCACTTTAGCCCGTAAAATACGTGTTTAGGCAAGTTCCACGCTTACATCTCACTCAAAGAACACAAGACAACTTAAAAGTATTGCATCACTTAATGAATCGCTTTATATTAGCAAAATTGTATGTGTCGGATTCCTATTTAATGTTCCAATGCTTTTGAGGCAGTCGTGCAACCGTTAGCGCTGATAAATCAGTGTGAGGTTACGGGAGCTCCTTGTTGCCAAAGTGTTGGAAAGCTGTCTGAATTTGTTCGTCTGTGTCAGAGAGAGTGCATCTTTTCTGCATTATTTTGAAACTAGCAACTAAATAGGAGGCGATGCGCGGTGGTCAAAGGACAGAATAGTACGTCTGGTGGCGAGGACTTCCCTCCAGTGCCTGCCCCACCACAAGAATATAGTCCACTATAATATACTAAATCGCGAGCATCAACGTGAAGGTCAATATCTGCCTAATTGTTGTCACCAGTGTTGCGGTCGCATGAAATATAGGCAAAATGGTAACGTTCTAATCTTCCAGGTGCACATAGTTGATGCTTGATAGTTATGGCATATTGCGTAGATATGTTCAAAACCATGCTCCCTTTCATAACACGAAGTGATATTGGGCTTTCTCCTTCTTCTGTTTTTTTCTACTTCTATACTTTACAATGTGTTATCCTGACACCGGAGATCTTGGACTATCCCATAACTTCCACTCTTACCATTCTTCAACATTTCTATCTTCGCCGTCTGCATCATCATTCAAGACTGGTATAAGGCTAATCTTGACGTTCCTCCCCTTCTTTGTTCTTCGTCATTATCAAAGTTTGGAATTCTTTCTTCTGTATTACATGTCCTGAGAAGTCTGGCAGCGCCTTTCAGTATAGAACTTCACAGATTTCTTCCTATTCTTAAAGCCTCTTCATTTGTGAAATGCTGCTTTAAAGATATTCCAAGTCTTGTCTGTAGAACCACGTTTCTACAACGTCCAGTTTCTTTTTCATCTTCGTTAAAAACATCCAACATTTATTGGTATAGGTTAAAAGTCATGCTGCATAGCTGCAAGGTATTCATAGTTTGGTGTCCGCTGACATCTTATCATCTTCAGGTGTGTATTGTAACTCATGGAAAGCATACTTGACAATGCCAACCCGTTTCCTCTTATCGACATGATCTCAGAATCTGGCTGTCCATCCCTTGTGGTGACACTTCCTAGCTATTTGAACTTCTTTACTTGTTGTATGATGTTACCGTTTGCTACTCGCATCTTGAACAATATTTCTTCTTGGTAACTACGATGCATACTTTATTTTCCTATCACTAGATGGCCATTTTTCTCCGTCTTTTCCTTTGTCTAAGAGATTTCGTAGTTTTGCTTTGGAGAATGCTATAAAGACCACTTTGTCAACGTTTCACAGGTTGTTAGCATCGATACCATCAGTTACTAATGATTAGATTTTGTTTTCACCTCTCATAGCAGCACTTGCTATTAAAACATAACATTGTAACAATTTACATTTATAACAACAAGGGAATGTTAACTCTCATTAAAAACCCGTTGCTGATAAGGATATATCCATCAGTTACTCATGCTGTTCTTATTCTATTACCCTCATCATCCGACAGATACCTGGACATTGGACTAGAGAATGCTTTACTCTTGCAAACGCACCATAAAGAAACTGAGCCTGAATCATGGTGTTTCATAACAGCTGCTACCTGTCACTTGCGACGTGCTACTTTGATGTGAAAGTGCCTTAGGTATCACCCTTTCCTGTAGAGTCCTTGTGGTATAATAGTATGTATTTAAATCAAGTAGGTCTAATTCTAAAGTAATATCTCATCTGATATTGCTAGATGACGTTCTCCCCCGTCTCCTCTGGTTTCCAAGATTTGAAGGTCGTCCTGTTTTCAATCGTCATCGTCTTTCCGCTGTTCGATCGTGCTCAGGAAGCCTGGATCGGATATTTTGAACAAATCAGAGAATTATGTTTATAAGATGGCGGCTCCCAAAGTTTATCCTCGAAAGTTAAAAAATGGTCCATACAACTCAAACTTTCAGTTCCTATTTTGTCGTAGCTAACGATACAGAATAGATGTTAAGCAAGGATGGAGCATGCTGTGTTATTTCTTCTTCTCACCCCCATCTTCCGTGCTGCAACGGAGCCGCAAAGTGATCACGAGTTAACAGCGGAATCAGTGGTAAGCCGTTGTTTGCCTTCAGTGTGCATGATTTTTCGCGTTAGTTTTAGAATTACTCGTGTCAATGGGAGGTCAGGGGACGCCGTGCTTTCCTTTATACTTTCAATATGCAGTAGTGTCAAATCTCTCGCCTTTAAATGCTATAAAGGGTTGGCCTGCTCTTTGAATTCCACTTTCGAGAATATTAAGATAATTCCGTAACACCTGTTCTTCTGATATGTCAATAGAGAGTTGTGTCAGTGAATTTCTATTTCGCGACAGCGTTTAACAAGGAGAAAGAAAACAAAATTACAGATGTTGAAAGCGATTGTCTTTTTAAAAGCTGTGTAAATTTATACTCACATTATGTCTGATTACGACAGGTACCGAAATTCTTAATTATCTGAAATGTAAACTAGAATAACAAGAGATCTAGTCCGATCGTGATTTGGTCGTTCTTGATCTCTTAGTGTTGTGCAAGGGACGTTTTGAGAGAGATCACACTCAGCTTATCAGTACAATTTATCAAAAACTGATTAGGTCCATGATAAAAGTAGCCTCCGCCATCCTGAAATCGCAAGGATGGATACATTTAGCATGTCATGATCACCCATACGGGCCCTGCAATTTCTATTCAAAGTATATTGTGGTGCTCTCCTAAAATCTTTGAGTTTAGCTGTTAATGTCTTCTATGTTCAATGAATCAATGCATCACGGAACTTCAGCTTTCGCATGGCGCAGACAGACACTTTGCTGCCAGTATCATCTCCGTGTTTATGCGGCTCTATCTTCCCCTTGGGTCAAGTTAGTTAGCCACCAACAAATTTTGTTTGTGTACAAATAACTAGTCAATTACAGTAACGAATAGTCATTGCTATTCGTTATATGCCAAGCAGACATCTTCCCCCAACTTCTTTGTGGCGTGTTGTTTTTAGTGTGTGTCTAAACACTGTGAACGTACGTCCTTAGTAAAAGACGTTCGGAAGCAACGAAAAAGTTGGACATATACGTGCACGTCAGGTTTTAGACACGAAAGATTTCAGTATGCTTATTCTATAATATAGAGCTCTGACACAGCTCAAAGTCGAAGTTAGAAGACTTGGATAATTTTATGGCGTATCTAATGCAAGCTTTTTGTCTTCATTCTAGAGACAATGGCTGACAATGTAGAAGTGTCTGTGCAGATCACGTTCTTGTTGATTTAAGCTAGACACATAACTTACTTAAGGAAGGCGATAACAAAGTCGTTTCAAAATTGAATGCAGGTCGCTCCTGTAATGCATTTTTACCCTGGCTGCAGTCTGGTATTGTATCAGTGTTACTGAGAAAACTGCTGTTGTTTGATTGGCATTCCCTCATTTTATACTCTCTAAAATAATAATCTTAATAAGCATCTCAACAGTTTTCATGGCAGGTACAAAATTGTAGGAATACAAATACTGGTAATTTTAGCTCTTGAAAGCTGTTGGAATAACTTCTTATCACTATCATACTAGGCCTATTAGTATGTCTTTGGGTCTCAAGGTATTAGGCATTTCCAATCCTCCATTTATTTCCTTCTTCTGAGGAAAACAATAAGATATTGTATATCAATATACAATTATGATTGCCATTCATGTAAAGCTACTAATTCAAGGTATTTAGATGCTACAAAGACTTTGAGATCAAAATTTATAAGTAGAACGTATACCTTGATGTTGATTATGATCAATTATATAAGAAGAGAAAGAGAATAACATTGAAAATGGGAGTATTATTATGTGATCTACTGTGGTTGTCAAGACAGCAGATCTTTTCAGTATTTGACAAAGAGAAATTGAAATGCATAATGAAATAATTGAAACCATTGTATTTCAATACAAACCAGCACAGATTAGTAATATGTTCTTCACTGAGGTGCTAGTAGCCTACTTATGGAATTGAATGATCAGTATCAAATAATGTAAATCAAGTTTTCCATTTGCTACATAGGTTATGTACAATCCTAAAATAGGTGAGTTATTTGTGTCAGCCTACCCAGTGTTATCAATGGTGCTAAAAGGTCCACTGTTAAAAAAGAAATGGCATCAAAATGCTTGTGGTTTGCCAGGGGTAAAAGACAAGGCTTAGCATTCCCTTAGTGATCTGTCTATTTGATTGATTTCCAGCTTAGGATAAAAATTAATTACAGGATATTTCAGCATTGCATCTATTTGTGCTTTTCTGATGTTGCCTTACAATCCCATTATTTTTTTCTTAAGATAGTCAAAAATCAAAGCAAAGTTTACCATGTTTTTTTTGTTTACACCAGCCTCTCTACACTGTATGAATTGTTGCTGGATGGAATGCCACCCATCCCATCATGATGCCCAAAGTCTGTTGAAAGTTACAAAGTGATTCTGAGAAAAGAGGATTAAAATGATAATATAATAGTATTGGTAACATACTTTTCTATAATTCTAGCATCTTTTCATCTTTGTTATTTTGAACTCTCTTTGTGTAAAAGCACTTTGAAATGTTGTAATGGTAGATTAGTATATCAACAGATCTCATGCCAAGTTTCTAGAGCCATATCTTAAAGGTGTGTGGTTAAATTAAAGTCAGGAGGAAAAGAGTATAATTTTGGTAACAGTCATGAAGCCATAACCGATATTTTCAAAGGGGATACGTAGCCACAGTGTATGAGTGTTCTCTCCATTGGGTCATCCCTTCATGCCTGGAGTTTTTCTATGATATTGCATAGATTATGTCAAAGTTGCAGTTATATAGTAAAGGCTCCATCAGATGTATTATACCCAATTGATCACATTCATTAACCTAAAACACTTTTGTAAATTATTTGACATGTCCCTCAACAGTACTTCAGCACTAGTACTTTTAGCAGTAAATGTTTTGTTTGTAAAGTCCTGTAGAATACAGTTGTAATTACAGCACTATATAATAATAGGTAAATACACTAAGTTACATTTTTGTTAACTTTAATGCTATTTATTCGTTTGATTTGCCAATGATGATAATAATATCTGGAAGATGTTATTGAAACCTATCAGTTTCTTTTTAATTTCTTGTGCAACATCCTAGAAAGATACAGCAGACTTAAACAGCATCAAGGAGAAGAAGAAGTAATTGTGACAAGTTTGACGATAATCAGTATGCTTAATCAAGCATAGTATATATGTTCATATGAGCTATACCACTTCAGGATGAAACTCAGAGAGTACCTTTTCCCCCACCATTTAAGATATATCTGTGTGTGAAGTGTTCAGTACATCATATAGTTGATCAGTTATATTTATATACCTAGAGAGTGATATCCTTTGCTCTTGTTCATATTTCCCTAGCATTTTTTGGAGAGGTATGGTTACCTGCAACCAATGCAACCTTATTCAGGAGAATTACGTACTGAGCAATCAGTTTCAAATGCACTGAAAAGATTTCAGCAGTTTGCAGGTATAAAACCCTCTGGTAAGCTTGACAAGGAAACTATTTCTCTGATCAGGAAGCCACGGTGTGGGCTGGAAGATGCCTCACACTACCAAAATGGCAAAAGTAGGAGAGGAATATTTCGCTTCAGAAGATTTGCTCTTCAAGGTTCATACTGGAAAAGGAAGGTAAGTAACTATCATCTCAAAAAATTGTCACCACTGGTATTTGAACTTGGGACCCACACAATTGTGATGTACTACTCTGCTAACTGATCTATGTCCACTTAATGATAATTCACTTTTCTCTACTCACCACATTTGAATCCTGGTGCTGGTATATTAAATATTCTCTAGTATAGTATCTCTTTAGACATAATGTTTCAAGTTCTCTCTTCTTGATGACACTCTAGATATAAGTTTCAATTTAATGACCTTTAGATGGATTGGTTTTTGAGATGGTAGTCCTTCCATGGTCAAGTCAATGGCACACAGAGGCTGGCCTCTTCAATTGAATAAAGCTGAATATTGATGTCAATTGTTGGAGTATTTGGAGCTAGTGTGGCAACTGGAGATTGTCAGCAATGTTATCACCAGGTCACCATAGCTCAGTCATTAGAGGAGCACACTGTGATTACATGGGTCACGGCTTTGAATCACATTGGCAACATTTTCACTTTTCTCAAGTATATCTTCAAGCTTGACATTTTCAACCCTCTCTTCCTGATGAAACTTCATTTGATCTTGGTGCCTACTCAGGTTGGAAAAGCTAAAAAAGCTGGGAAAAGGACCTTGTTTACAGATTAGGTGGAAAAGGGGGGAAATTTGTCAAAATCATTGTGTATGATATATGTCAGTAATATCTTCCATTCTAAGAGCAATATGCATGTTAGAGCTGCTAGCTACTGATAATGCCTGTATGTTTACTTGATGATAGTTATCTGTAAAAAATGCTCTCAAGGTGACTTCATATATGTCAAATTGAAGTGACAGGAACATTTATGATTTCATTTACTTCAGATATGTTGTCCACAGTAATAATATTTGCATAAATTTATCATTTGGCGTAACTGCATAATGATCATGGTGTTTAAGCAGACAAAAGTGGAAATGCTCATGTCACAGATCAATCAGCCATACACAGCTGAACATGTACTGGTAGGGGAAAAGGAACAAAACAAAAATTCAGATTGGGAAGGGAAAACCAGGCTTACAGTTGCTGACAAGGATAAAATAAGCACACAGAGCTACTCAAAGTTATTGAGATTATTTAAAGAGATTCTATTTATTGTAAACAATTAGTTGAGGTGAACAGTGATCTTATTTTTGTCATTAGGAGTAATTAAGTCAAAAGATAAGGGAGGGGGTAATCACAGGAAATATGTCTAGTACAAGAGAAATAAAGCCAAAACCTTAGAGAAAGAGGGGGGAAATAGATCTAGCCTCTCAACCCAAAAATATTTGTACATGTAATTAGTTATTGTAGTAGTGCAATTGTTTGATATTAAGGGTTCAATCACCATTATGATCTACACTATGTATGATACCTCATTTCGCCTGCTAACAAGCAATTATCTCACATTTATGGTCAACCTTACTCATCTTCCAGTCCAGATGTATCCAGTTGTCTACTTCCATGTCTTGTCTAGTGTTCCAAGTCCCTTATTCATGTGTACCCTGATACTCTTGACACTCATCTTGTTCTGCCAATGTACATGGCTGTACCATTTGAGTCTGTCAATTCTCAAGAGGCCCTCCATTCAGTGAATGTGTAGTTGTGCCAGGGTTCCTTTTGACTCCACTCTGCTGGTTGTTGTTTGTTGATGTTAAATATCCACATCACCATTTTAGTGTTAGTGATGTTGATTTTATATTTGTGAATCAGGGTTTCCAGCTCTACAGACTCTATTACAGCAGGGAGTTATTTATATGAGTGCTAAGAGTCTTCACAGATTTGAACCATGAAAGCAAGGGCAGCATATCCTTGTCTGGAAGTATATAAGCTAGATTGTTGAATTTTAATGTCCAGCTAATGTGGTGAAAGCTAATAAGGGGCTGTCAATGAAGGGACCACTCATGTGGTGACTAGACTAATAGAGTTTGTAACAATAGGTGTTCACCTGCCTCAGTTGAGATAACATGCACATGGAATTCATGCATTCACTGGTTCATATTTTAGTTTTTACATTTATTCTGTTTCACTAGTATATACAGCAGGGTAATCAGTGTAGTTATCAACCTACCTACCAAATATGGAGGCCCATTTTATTTGAAAGAAGGTATAAAATCCAGATTTGGTAACCCTGCATCCAAGAAGGGGGTCAAGTTTGGCAGGGAAATAGACCAAGCAAAGCTTCAATTAGTTATTCGACAGTTACTGTGTAAAGCTGGGCATTCAGTATGTGAACCTTCAACTATATTAATGATCTTGCATTTTTACCCAAGGGTAATATGATTTTTTGTACCTGACATTTATGGACAAAATTTGGTGAAATTGCATAGTGTTGCCATAGAGATTGTGGGGTTTCAATAAAATTACAAGATTTTTAAATCAAGTAAAGCATCAGAAGAATTCAAGAATAGGATGGTGATTCAGTTCATCCAATTTTTTTCAAATGTTCGCCTTTTACTGACATCCTTTAAAGAAACATTCCACCTGAATTGCACTAATTTTTAATATCAGGTCTATTGCTGCCCAGTTTGACTTTGATTGAAAAAGCTGGTCATGGAAATGTATTGATTTTCAACTTTATAGATTGTTTTAAGTTTTATGCGTTGTCATCAATTCATCTAAATGCGAATTCGGTGTTACAACTTTGTTGAAATATAAAAGCGCGAGCGCCTAT
>JAAAKL020005522.1:0-19183 GCA_010016065.2 Carybdea cf. marsupialis auct. non (Linnaeus, 1758)
CCCCCCCCCCCCCCCCGGCCCCCCCCCCCCCCCCCCCCCTCTTGTTGTTTTGTGGGTGGGTGGGTGGGGGGGGGGGGGGGGGGGGGGGGGGGGGACGGACGACAGACTGCCACAGCACGACGAAAAAAGATCTTCTTTCACGCATAGCAGAAGTTATGGCACCATGAATTGTAACAAATCTCTGGTATATTCCACCAGACACTTCTCACTGCCAAATGATTACGGGGAAAGGATTGTTAACAAGGGGATTGCTATGGGGAAACGCAGTCGGCAGGACCAAAGGGCATCGAGCGAAAAGGAATTCAGTGGATAAATCAGTCTCACATGCCCTGAGTTGCAATCTTGTACTGAGTCACGACTCCAAGGGGATTGTGGTGAGTCTGGGGAGGCATCTGGAATAAAGATCTTGAAATATTTCTGTCATGGGTATATTC
This sequence comes from Carybdea cf. marsupialis auct. non (Linnaeus, 1758), assembly GCA_010016065.2. Taxonomy (NCBI): domain Eukaryota; kingdom Metazoa; phylum Cnidaria; class Cubozoa; order Carybdeida; family Carybdeidae; genus Carybdea; species Carybdea cf. marsupialis auct. non (Linnaeus, 1758). Next base: position 435 of record JAAAKL020005522.1, read on the forward strand.
CTTTAAGTTCTTGACAGCACTGCACAACATATAAAGACAACTGGGTTCCCGCTGCGTTTGTTTGGAAACGGTACAAGCTACGTCAAATTGCTCTCGGTTCAAACAAGCGTCAAAGACTATTCATTTACATAAGAACCGGTGCACAAGCCAACGCAATACCATCTATGGGCAACAGTTTATCAACAACCACCCTAATTCCATTACACATTCTTCCCACATAACATATCAGCACCTTTGTGTTCGCAAATAAATTAGGTAATGAGAAATAACCACTGAAATCTATTTGTCCGTATGGAGTAAGTTAATTCAGATCTAATTACGGTGTCTGTGTCCAACCAATATCCAATATTTTCTACAGGGAACGTTTAAGAAAACCACAAGGAAGATGGATCCAGTTAAATAGTATGGCACCCTAGGTACTGAAAGATAACTTCTTCCTATTTTTCTAATCTTGGAACACGTAGGAGCACAAAGCGCAAGAAACTGCTGTGCAAAATAATGCACCAGGGGCTGGTCCTACAACATAGCATCCAGTTAAAGCAACAACCATAGTCTCAAGTTTTGAAAACCATGCCTTAACAATGACGTCTCAGGCAATCGACAAGAGCAGTCAAAGATCTATTACATTCGACTAAGACAGAGAACAGGTGGGGCATATGTTGTATGAAGAGACTGACAATGCCAATAAGAATTAAGTTTTCATACACTGTCAATCTTTGGTTACCGTCCCTCTCGTACGGTCGCTACATGCAGCAATATCTCGTAACCAGTCAAGTCACGAAAATATTGACTGTAGGCAACAAACCACGCAAGTCCTGACTAGAAATCACTGTAAAAATAAGGCACAGATCTTGACTATGGTAAAAGCGAATGAATATCACTGAGATCCCGGCCTAACTTCTTCTATCCTGATTATAACATATTAAATGCCTTAATTTCTGACTGTAGAGACGACAAGATAATGAAATTTGATTACACCACAAAAACCCCCCAGACCTTTTGAATCACTTTCTTAATTTTCCACGCCATTATTTAGACTCAATAGGTAACAGCACTATGCTATCTGTAGATATGAGTGCAAAGAAAAACGATCTTGACCCCCAAAATACAAGAACAAGCTTTAGGTCTAGCGACACCTCTCTTGAGAACATATTTCTTTCAAGGTTACTACGTAGAAATGCTCTCTCTTCGTCCACCGAGGTTGATCATAAGTAATATCCCAATTTCAATTTAAAACCTGTTACAAAACGAACAATGGACTTAGATAAACAGGATGAAAGAGCGTTGTCAGCAACGTATATATTTACTACTTGATCGTGAGAAATAATTGGCATGTACTTTATGAAATGGGGCTTTGATGCTGTCGTGCCAGAAACCCTTCTTTGCTACAGCTACTGTGACGCCTGAAACCCTACATCTTGTGTAGTATTCCCACTAAACATATTACCCATACATTACTACCAATAAGCATGAAGAAGTGACAACAACAAATTGCATGCAGTAGGTTTGTCATAAGAAATATCAATTCAAACACGTCAGCTGACTGGTCTATATTGAAAGCAAGGCTATACATACAAATTTTGTCCTCTAATCATTCACTCCGTGTAATATTGTCTCCCAGTCATACGTGAAAAACAAGTTGAGAGAACAAAACTGATATGTACCTTAAATCATTCCCGATCAAAATGAACTTAGGTCCAGCATAACTGTTTATCTGATATCATTAACTGGACCATCTATATACATACTAAATCCTATATCGAAACCTAACTACTACCACAATGGTTGACGGAATCAACAGGTTGTAACAAACAATGTTAAATAGAGTATTATGGAATGACATAATTGAAACGAAGTTGATTCTGAGAGATAATACTACCTGTCCAATGCCATCCCATAGATTATTTAAGGTGAAAAATATATCATAATATCAAAGGACTTTCGCAAACCAATTTTACTACTCCCATGTAAGTGGAGTAAACGAGATAAACGTAGGCGATGAAAACATTTCTTCTTTCACAGGTACTTTATTCAGCTAGATATTTCTGTTTCCATGATTTTTCAGAAATAAACTTAAAATTCCGAAGAAAGTAACTAAGTAAGCCGGAGCTTCACCCTTATGTTTCCATCTGTATAAAACATTTACCGCAAGAAATATATCACCAGTTAAGAGCAACCCATAGTCTATCCAAAGAATGCCTCGCTGGGCATGGCCTCGGAAGTGATGAGCCAGGAGCTTGTATGATATTTCAAAGAGACACTGGTCCTACAAAACAAAGTTTCAGTTGACCGCCAAGCGACAGATACTAGCGAAGAGCACTGATAATGACGTTTACCCTCTATACACTCTAAAATACAACGAAATACATACAGGTCTCTGACAAATGAAAATGACAAGAACACCAACGTTATCATCACCTAGGATATCCCCGGTCTGTTAACTGTTTTTTTATCAGTTTGCGGTAAGAGGAAGGGAAACTGACGCAGAACCGGTTTCCCTGTTGATATCTTCTACGCATGAAGCACCATTAGTCGACAAAATTGGTAGGTGGTGTTATGGAAGATTAATGAGAAAATCATGGTATGGTACGACGTTTAAAGTGCAAGAACAGCAAGAATGTTGTCAACAAAACGTAAATTACCTAGAACCACCAGAAAATGGCAATTCCTGAGTAATATTGCCCAGAAAAGGCACTCTGAGGATCTGGGCTTGACGTGTTACATATCCAGGAAAAGATATTGTAGGATATAACGCATAACTTTCCTGTCAGCAGCGGCTGACACCACCAAGAAAGGAGCACCGAAAGTACACAAATTTGACGATAGACGGGGCAGAAGAAAGCTTACAGTATTAGTTATCACGCAATGAGCAGAGATCAGCAATGTTCTAGGCAGAGAGAATAAGGTAATTCGGTGAATGAACACAACAATTATCACCTCTAATAGTGACTATTTCTTTAAAACATGAATACCACACGTCCGCACAATGCCATGTCACTTTAACCATACCACAGTGTACCACAGATGGAGTAGTAATTATCACGGCAAAGTGGCAAGGTACGAGGCAGATGGGAACAATGGAATCCTAAGTTCTGAATACTACCAAGCACCTTTGTGTACCGTAACTCCTAATGTTAAATTTGTATCTACTATTTCCATGTTGCTTCTGATAATATCAATACAGGTCACTCGTTTAAAAATTCAACAGCCACTTCAGCTTCTTGAAGCCACCTATTATCCTCTCTTCTGAACTTTCCATTCCCCACACAAAAAACGCATATATCATTAACGATTTATAATTCCTTGCAAGTCATATTTCTGTACGGTTTTGAGCATTTTCACGGTGGTTTTCCTTGAATTTCCAGGTGCTCCTGCTCTACATGTACCCTGTCATAATTGTTTAACATGACAATAACATTTCAATTCCAAGAAATTACCTGAAATAATCCCGTTCTACAACAAATCAATTACCACTTCCTACTCCTGATTACTCGCCAGTGTTTCTACTAGGAAGATGTTTACCTTCTAATTTTGCATTGACATCCTATTGTGCTTGGTATTTACAAAACCAACAATCCAAAATAAAAAATTCAATCAGAATAAAACATAAAAATTTACCAATGTTAAATTTGAATGAAAATTTAAAGGATAAAAATCTAGATGTAATTACTTCCACTAAATTGATGACAAATAGCCTACAATATTACATGGCTGGAATGGCATTAAAACAGTTCACATTGGCATCGTTTTGATGATGATTCCCAAAGGTAAAACAAAAATATACTAAAGGAACAACAACATAAGGGGTTAAGATGGATTTTATGAATTATGGAAGAGCTACCTTTCTTGTATATTTTTAAAGAGAGCACGATGAAAGCACCTCTTACCTTCTGACTTTCCAATTCAAATTGACAAAGTTTGTATTTTTGATTTAGTCGCACTCTCTGTCTTTCCCACATTATACTGAGCTGTCTGTTCTGTTCATGCATTTCCAAAATAATGTCCATCACATGTGAAGCAGCTTCTGAATAATCTGAAATGCGTGACCTCGCTTTCATTTCTCGATCCTCGTTTGGGTGAGGTGGCCTCTGTAACGCACTTAACAAAGTCTTTCCCTCATTACTGACTTCCTCATAGGCAGTTGCCATCGTGGTTTTCAATCGATTATGGGACTCTAATATCCGCATGGCTTCTTCTGATGAGGTGAACACCGTGTCCTGGAATGCTTGCAACTCTTCCATCCATTCTTCGCCTCTAGTCAAATACTACAAAAGCAAAAAAATTGATAGCAAATCTGTTAATAAAGAGCAAACGAAGAAGAGAGCAAGTAGAAACACTTCTTCAAATAGAACATCTGCAATCGACACATGTCTCTGTTTTAGCTCCTACACTGAAGTTCACAAACGATACCCACTATGGTAATTTCTCTTTAAATTCCTACCCTTAAATTAACCCATCTGGAATCAGTATAAACTAATGTACCATATCACTGTGCAACAATTATATTTTGATGAATCTGCAAATAGTTATTCTTGATGCCACTATTTTGAAAGAAATTATCCGGGAATGGGACGTTCAGACTGTTTTCCGGAGCAATATAATATCCCAAATATGCTTTAGAAACTCGGATATTAAAATAAAGCAAAGGGGAAGTAGCAAGTTCAGTTCAGTTAAAGTAACCAATTCTTCTCACCGTGCTGTCCAAAGGGCGGGAATGAAGTAAGCAGCAGAGTGGAAAGATGAAACAAGAAGAAACTTTAAACAAGAGCTGAGCACAAGACGTTACATAAGAACTGTCGATATATTAAATATGATATTAACTAATCGTTTTGTAAGAACAGCGATTGTGCTTCTATATAAAATTTATACATTTCGGAAAGTCGGTGATACCATCAATCTCGCTGTATATACCTTCGTGAACATAAAATACTGTCCCAAAAAGTGCAATAAATATATAGGCTTCTTTCATTTCATGCTAGGTTTCAAGATGTAACATGCAATTGTACATATTACATCACTGCAAACATTCGTTGCCCTACACTGAAGGAGTTTTGTGTATCTGCAATCAATAAGAAGTTGTTATGTCCTCAGGTCTTGACTATCCCTATACATCCTAATTGGTAATTTTACTCCCAAATGTATTCACATCTAGAACTAATAAAATACCTTATAAGAATATTTCAAGAAAGTAATTAGACGTATGACATATTCCTAAGAATATTCAGGTTTAGAAAAAGTTATGGTATACATTCTGATATAAAATGTGTATTAAGATTCATGAGGTCGGGCAGAAAACTTAGTCAAGGATCTTACTAAACCTAATCTTATAATAGTATTCTTTCGCTCGTTATAAATTGGAAAATAGGGCCGTTGTCACAATGGCGCATTGTTTATGAATTTACTGGGTCATGCGATAGAAGGTAAAGGGATACAAGAAGTCACCATAAACCCAAACCAAATCTTATTATGTCAGTGCGTGTAACGAGACAAAATGTGCCCTCAAAGAAGTCAACATCAGCAATCTAACAACAAAATTCTCACTTATGAACCAATTCATTGAAGGTTGCTTTCTTTTAGAATGAAATCGGGAACTTTCACACCGATCTGAAATCCCAAGGGTAAGACAATTTAATAGCGTTAGTGGGGTGTCAGGCACATCTAATTCTGGAGGACGAAATGATCTCAAATTATAAAATTACAAAAGATCACCTCACAAAGGCAGATGTTATTTGCCAGCACGGTTCAACCGACGTGAGTAACTTATTATGGTTGTTTTCGAACATGACTTGAAAGTTTATCTTGCACACAGGATCCAACCTACCTCATAACTCCGCTTGTGAAATGCTACCGAGGATGACAGGAGCGAGCTTCTTCTCTCCACAGCCATATAGAGCTTTTTCCATTCGTGATCCAAACGCTGTGCCAATGTATCAATCACCTCAGCATCGTAAAATTCGAATTCGTGTAACTTTTGTGCAACTTGCAAAATGTGGTCTATGTTAACCTGAACTTCCTATAAAGACAGCAAAATCAAAGCGCGAAATTAAAATCTTCAGGTAATTACTTCAAGTGCAAAGAAAACCGGACAAGTTTGCCCTCAACTGAGTCCAAAATATACGGTGAGAGACAAACAGGTGAGGTAAAATTCGAATCCTAAACAACAGTTGAAAGCACTGCTTGTCCTCTCTGTCCATTTTCAATATCATATGGCAAGCATCTGCTACTCTGTTACATGACTCTTAACACCAACGCAATTCACACGCACACTATCGAGCCATTGTCATCCCTATGATTACATTATTACTGGCACAAGAGGGCCTACGGAAGCCTAAATGGGCTTAAGGAACTTCCAGCTGGATTGTCATCAAACACTTGCTTGTTTCGACATAAAACACTGAAAGGGATAAGAAGTTTGAAGCTACTTTCAATTTACTGTAATCTCGTAGCAATCTCGTAAACACCATGTGTGGCTCAGGGATAGAAGAAATACTATCATACGTTCGAGAAATTAAGTTTCATACTTTTCAAGCTAAAAGATATTAACATCAGAAGTGAACATGGCAATCTAGGGCGAAAAACAGACTCGAGTTCTTTGATAAGAAGAGAGTTCGGTAGACCGCAACCTCGATCGGCAAATGAGGCACAACAATCTCAGCTGTGTCGACTGCTTTTAAAGCGTTAACTCGTAGCTGGATCGGATCAGTTGGCGATTATGAACTCTTTGAGAAGGTCATTTAGTGCGAAATATATGGGCGTCAGTTATATTTATGACTTTGTTTTATTTGGGCCTCCAAACTTCAGACTACCGACTTGTAAAATAACAGTATCACAAAAAGAACGGAATCAATACTGCATTTACCGGGGCTTCTCTAGGAATATGTACAGTGGGTAATTGCAATAAGGTACGAAGTTCTCAAAGAAAGTGAGAAGGGAGAACATAACACGAGACCAAAAGTAAACTTCGATGCTTCCAATACCCTTCTTGAAACAATGAATACGTCCGGTATCTAATATGTCAACCTTTTCACCAAACTTTTTACAACGTTAGTCCAAATTTCCCTTATTCAAACTCCCCCCAAAATCTAACGAATCTTAAATTGGCCTCCGTGCTCAAATGATAGATTCAGTTGTACACTCTCGGAACATTGATGTTGACTATTTAGATAGAAATCGAAAACACAGGCGGTGTTCTTGCCTGGCCAGTAAAGAAGATTGTTTACTCTCCTGTGATAGATGCATAATAATAAAGTTCCCAACAACCATTTGGAGCTCTATGCTAAGCCTTTCCGAATTGTGCTGCTACTGAAACAAAAATACATCTATCAAAATATAAAACGTTTCGATATAATCTTCGGCAGGAGGTACATCTACTGTAACGGAGATCACACTGAAACAATAAAGATGTAAGTCATATATGCAAGAATAGTACAAGCAAGTATAATTGATACCATTGCTGGAGAGCTCGACACATCGAGTAAAGATATATGTATATATATATATAAAACAAATAAAAACAACAACTGGTCAAGCTGACAAGCTTTCGAAACTAAGTTCCTTCTTCGGGTCATCATATATATATAACATGATAACTATATAATCTATATCATTTACATACATAGAGATATGTATATATAAATTCACACATATGCATATGTACGTGAATAAATAAATAATTACGATTAAGATCTGATATTATCATGTCCAGGATATAGATACTCGAATATATATGCTATCATCTCGTACTGAGATATATAAACCCATGCAATATTTTCCTCATTTTACTTTGCCCCTTTCATCTAAAGTATATACTTGCACGCCCCAATAAGGCTTTGCATGGAACTTTAAAGGCCAAGCTCTGTTGTACACGACATGCTTAAGATGGCGTATTTTCTTTTCCAACACTGCAAATGTATTTTTTGTATTTTTTTTTAATATGGAAACGTCAACGAAATCATGTGTTTCAATGAGTTTTGTTTGATTTATTTTCTATACGCATATATACATCTCTGCGTATAGATGTATAACAATATATACGTACATATATGTGTGTGACTATTAAGAGCATAGTTAAGAATGAGAAACTATGTTACTTTAACAAGGGAGCACAGTTTTAGCAGCTGATAGTTTTTTCAATTTGATGTCCATATAATTATGAGGAGAGCCGGTAAGGGATCAGCAATTGTAGTGTAGGCCAGGATTACATTAACGACGCAAAGAGACAATTTATAAACCTGGTAGTGTATGCGAAGGTACAGTAGACTTAGACTATAGACTGTAATACTAGAAACGTTATGGAATACTTGGATGATGGTATTGGCAATACCGGCTAACATCGCATCATGTAAACTGAAAAACATTCGGAGGTACCAATATAGTATTTGGTTGGTTTAACTTAGTTGGCTTAGAAGGGCAAAACCAAACTGTACATCTGGCTACCAATAAGGGGCCTGGTACTCTTTCATTAATTAGTGCATGGTCGGTACTCCAGAGGACCGAAACAAAATACGCGGAACAAGGTAACTGCCACTTCTGAAACTTTAACCTTGTGGGAGGGTTAGTAAGAGCCATAAATCATGTGTGCAAGGTAGCAGTATCCCCAATCTTGAATCCTTCGACAGTTTCAGATAAGGTATGGTGCTCCCCTTCAGATCATTAGAGTCAATGGTACGCTAAACCGTACTAGACACCTTAAGACCTATGTCTGAGAAAAATGCTTCCAACTAAATGGTCTTAGCCTTTTGTTTCCTGCTGAGTAAACGGATACAGATTCTGGGAATATTACCCCCTGAGGACGAGAATTCTCAATAAGAACTATTACGCCATTTGATAAAACCAGGAGAGAAAGGGTTTATGATAATGTTTGTTGAGGCGAGCGCAAATATGCTCGACATATGGACATAAAATCAATTATACACCTTCTATCTTCTCTGCTTCAACTCAACAATATTTCTAATCCTTTCCTTACCTGCGTCTCCGAAAATCCCTTATATTATTTTGTCTGCTTTTTTAAGTTCTTAGTCACACCCAAAGTGATTAAAGGCACAACTTATCTGTTTATCAGCTTATACCTTAGATTATTGGCCACTTCTCTTTCTCACATTTTCTAACACCTATGTACAGAAGCGTTAACACGGATCCTCGTGTTGGTGTAACATCATTCTTTATAGAATCAATTAGTCTCCAAAACGATCCTTAAGCTATACAGCTACTGGGCGTGGTACGTATAAAAATCAGTTACCAGTTGTTCTCTACTTCAGCATGTCGTGTATTCAACATTTTCTTTGATAACAAACATCATTTAAGTAGTAGGAGACTGGAGGATACATGCCTGGCTAACCCTACTTGTAAATGTAGTTCCAGACTGCGGCTGGAAATGGAACTATTCCTACTTCATGCATAAAGAGATATACTCAAACTAGCGAATTTTGTCCGGCCTTGAGCGGTCATTCCAGGTCCATACATCCGACCAATAGTGTTCGTGTAGCATAATGTGGTAAGATAACTCCGCTATTTAAAGCTATTCCCTGAGGGCGAATATGTTTAAATTTCTTAACCTACAACTTTCCACTTGCGACGCATAGTTGATTATGAAAAGGGTGACTTTGGGAACTTGCATGTCAGACGTCCCTGTACGTAGGGCGAGAAGTGCTGATACCAAATAATACCCCAAATGGACACTTTTTTCACATAGAAAGTGTCTTGCATGATTTAACTAGCTTTTGCCAGGATTTTGTCAAAACTTTTGTATGCTTTTGCTGGGATTTTAATTAAACGGATTCATAACATGGGTAAAGAAATGCCAGAGAGGACAAATTATATGTCTACGCCTATGAGTGAATGTGGGCTACTGAGTCAATATCAGGGCATAACCAATAGGGAGCCGGGCGGCCCAGGGTCCTGCGATATTTGGTTGAAAAAAAGGAGTTCATAAGTTTTACATACGTTCGTTGTGCCATACCTCTCCACAACAGGCAAGTCAACTTAAAATCATATTTTCATCGTAGCATTTTACTTCTATGCACAGGTCCATGCTCTGTTCCCATGCGGGGATAAGCTAATAAGGAAGACACGATTAAGGTCAACGAAGGCCACACTACACAAATTCAAAATATGGGTCAGCTGAAAATCTTTTCTCTTCCTCCTCCCCTCCGGCCCTACCGGTCGTGCAAGCACAATTTCTATGAATGCGAACATATACGTGTAAGAAGCTTAGGTTTTTGCCAAATCCTTAGTGAAATGGAAGTGTAAAAGACTTGAATCGTGTATGGAAAAAGCTAGGCGCAAAATATTGCATTACATTTGTAATTCCAATTCCACACGCTTCTAATAAAATCCTTCTTAACGTTGAATAGTCGCTAAATGAACTTTGCGATAGTCTAGTGCTACCTACGCTACAATTACGGTCGCTGCTTTAAAAGTGTTACAAGAAATCATCGTCGCCATATCAATGGAATCTTCCTAAATTATCAAACTGAGTCAAAACACGGGTGCAAATAATACATTTTGGACTACAAACCCTCCATTATTTGAACATTGATAAGATGGCTAATTGCATCGAGTATCCTCTCGATGAAACTTATACCCAAATGAGTAAATGGAAGATTTAACAACTGCAGTATAACGTAGTGACGTATTCTTCAATAAAAATTTGGCCGTTTGTTAACAAAATATTAAACAGCGCAAACCGTTAAGAATCTTCCATTGCACGGAACTGTTGACAGTATTTCCACTGCTTCACCAATATAATACCCAACAACAAATCCTTACATGGAGAAAATTTGAAAACCTCATTGTCAATGCAGTCATAATTATCGTAGGTACTGATTGCAAAAGGCAACTGCAAAAAGAGAGATCGTTAAAATCACAAAAACTAGACAACCAGCTGCTCGCTAACGCATAGCCGACAATCCTTTGAAACCTGCCTCATCATCGCAGATAGCCTTCGCAACTACAGAAAAAAATACACTAATTTACATACAGTTTGAGATATGTCTGCCAGAAATTCACATCTACGTTTTAACACAGTAATAAGTTACCAAAAAGGCATCCCTCAGTGCAAGGCTTCCAATCCCTACTAAAGTACTCCTAACACACAGCACAAATGTGATGGCTATTCAGCTAAAATGCTAAATTCCAGTCTAGTAAATACGTTCAACAATCAATCTACCTTGCAATGTTCAGCGTTAAAGATCCTATGTCCCTTGCCAACTATGGGAGAGTATGTACACCGCTATATTTACCACCATCCCAACGTTCAACCGAGTGCGTAAAATCTGATCTACTACGAAGACCCATTACTTTTTACTTCGTTTGCGAGCCGAATTCCTCAATATTCTCGCTGTACTTGAATTATTTCTCTAACAGCTGTCCAACAAACTAAACCTGGTGATTGAGTTGACTGTAAACAAGCCAATTTCTTTTCAACGCAACTTCCGAGACAATACAAGAAATCCTGTAAGGCTCAAACCGATTATAGATTGCTCCCATTATATATGCCCCTTGAGACAGTATCTTTTTCGATTGCACAAATTACTGAATCTTTTACTCTCCATACAAACGGCTGGACTATAACACCAAAGTATGTCAGCCTACTGTTGTTAAAATACCCCGCATGTGTTATCTATTGCATACAATCAATCTAAGATTACGACTAGCCCAGGCTAGTTAACGGTACTTAATGAGAACTGAAGCTCTGTGCAACTAAAATTTCTGTACCTCTAATTCAAGTTACTTTAAGTCAATCACTGCCAAGGTCATAAAAACGAGTCTGATGCTTCGAGGCTTGAAAAGCTATCCATTCTGTGGTTAACACGGAGGAGTGTGATTATCTGGAATGTTTGGATTATGTCACTGAAACGTCTAACAAACAACGCAGATGTCCTGATCGATAAACATTCGAAACGTATTGCTGATCTTTGGAGCTATGAGTCAATTCCCCCCAAAGTAAGCAACGTGTATTCGATTAAAAAAGACCTGAAAGGGTTTTAAGGAAATCGACGCAACTTTACATCCCAAAGTTCGCTTGTTCGCAATTTTCAATATTACGTGTTGGTATCTGACAACCTGAATCTTAACTATGAAAGCCACGCATAAGCAAAGTGTAACAAAACATGTTTGAAAACTATGCATCTGGTTAAAGATAGGTAAAATGGAAGCAGCAGTTTGTTGATTGGAATTCTTGATTTATAGAACTGCTAGTCAGAAATGAATCAAAAAACGTTTGAGCCTACCTCATGACTATAAGTAAATATAGAGCTAAACTGTTACCATTACGCAATTCGTTATCATATTATAAAAACATAAACCAATACCAATCCCTCTCTGTACCCCTAACCAAAGGAAAGGGAAGCTAAAAAACGATAGAAAAGTAAGAAGAAAAGGAAAAGGAGCGATGTCATGGGAAAATAAATGAGGACGTGAACCCAGTTAAAGCTGTAGTTAAAATGTGGAAGTATGAGAAAATACGAAGACAAACAAGAACTGTAAGAAGAAAAAAAAACACATTGAAAACGAAAAAAACGAAGAAAAGACCTGGGACAAAAAATCATGTTGCTTCAAGAGTAGCAGTGCAAACACGTGTAGTATTAGGTAGTAAGGCACTGAGAATATGAGTCAACATAGAGAAGTGTGTTTGGAGAATATGGAAGAAGATAGCGTGGCGTATTAAATAATACATGGAGCTGTGTTGGTACTGTCGAGTTTGTGGCGTCGTATCAAATCTTGTGGCGTAGTGTTGAGGAATATGGTCAACGCTCAATCTGGGCCGATGATGACGTCGGTCTCCTACATTGGGCGCCGTGATACTTGGCAGTCTGGGCGCCGTGATACTTGGTAGTCTGGGCGCGATCTCAAACTCCTAGAACCAGCTTAGCATTGAAAAGCGTGACCCAAACTAAAAAGCAGGAGTGCCTAAATTATGGCAAAGAAAAAAGAACAGGCCACGCTCCACTTTTCCCGCCCTTTTCACCCAGTTACAAACTCAACAGAACTAGCACCCGAAGACATTTCTCGTCAACAAATGAATTGGAACGTTTGGGGCTGGGGAAGGGTATCTATCACATCACACACTATGTAATTTAAATCCAATCAGATACGTTCAAACAATGCTGATGGCGCTGTTGAAAATCTATTTGGCCCGGGTTTAACATACACAACGGCACAAAGATTAACAACAGTAGAGGGTTGTCCATACAGCGACTTTTTATTCACGAGACGTTTGAATGGTTCGTGGCTGGCAAACTGTTATCCTCCAATTGAAGCAATTCACCTCTTATTACAATTTTTGTCCCACAGGAAAGAGAGAAAGCCAAAGTTACCCAATAGAAAAAAAACTTTAACTAACTTTAACTAATCCTAATACAAGGATTTTTAAGAGGGAAACAAAGATTGCTTTACTGTCACAAAAAGCTTCTTCTGATTATCTAATTAACGCTTTTGAGTAGCATTTTACGTCGATGTCATACGAGTGAACATCGCCCCTCGAACATTGTAATTGAATGGCAAAATGGCAAATCAAGGGGCCTATAGCAAGTTTTACTAGTTCATTAGTGCTAATAACTAGCGACTAGTGGCTTTGAAGTGTTGCATAAAATCCAGGATTCGTTTCTTCATGACAGACTAATACAGTAGTACATGCTATTAGTAAAGACAAAACAAAATCAGCTGATCATGAGTTACTGTTACATAAAACACTATATAAAGACCCTAACAATATAATTTTCATGAATGGATGTAGCACCAAAATTAACTTTATTTGGTGGAAAGATCTCGGTGCTGCTGAGCAACATCAGCCCCAGGGGTGAAAGTGATTATTTCAAATTCGTCAAACTTGCATGGACCGACGAAAATGAAAAGGTCTGATCTGCCTTAACTGACAGATATGTTGACCTTCTCGGTGATACAATAAGGCATATGGTAATGCATAAAACTGGCAGGAGTTTTGCTGTAACTCCAAGACAGCTGGTTTAATTACACTTAGATACTTGGCTAGAGAAAATAAAGGAGACACTTTTGGCATACATAAATTGACGGACTCTCTTACGATCCACAGATTTGTGAACACAATTAACGCTACCATGTTTACACCAGTACACGTGTACTGTGGGCACACTTATGATAAGTTTTGTTGTGTTATGTTATCGATAATGCCACTGAAACGGTAATATGATATCAGCGTTCAACTTAAAAAGGAAGTAACACTCACTGCTACTCGTCCTCTAGAGGGAGAGCAATAATCTAAGCGCTATTGCACTTTGGCTTCAGCAGTGACTTTCTGAAATATTATACTGAAAGTGCCTAGAAACTGTAGCTAATGTAGATGCTCTTGCTGTGTCATATTTCTTACCTGACAGTTAAACTCATCATCATACTTAGCGCGGGACAGGCTGATAGTCATCGTTAGCGTGGGCCTATGAAACCAACCTAACAACATCCCTAAAATTGCGTTCTGTCACAACTAGAAACTTCACTTTTACTCTCGTTGGCGTCTGCCATTCGACCCTAATGAGACCAGTTTGTATAAGCAATTTTCCTTCATCCAATCTTGATCACACGGTAAGTGGCCTCCAGCAGTATACTATTTTATTTGAAATTGATACAGAATAAAAATTACGTTAACTAGTCAATTTAGGCTCTGCGACTTCTTTGAGATTACAATGCGGCAAGCTGGCCATAATTTTTTGTAACTAGCAACTTCCATGTTGAACCGCCCCAAATATTTTGTTTCTGTGGCAAATTTTTGATGCAGTAACAAGCTAGTGTTCAAGAAATCTATTTTGCTTTCACGATCAACTCTAGCTAGGCGAAGATGATGAAGATTTCACTGCCCATCGCTGCTTGGGCAGCTACGAAAAGTGACTAATAACAAAAATGTGCTATCTCTCTTTTGTCACTTTGTGCAACACTTTTCATGATTTCTCGTGGCAATAAAGTAATGAGCTAATCTTTAATTCTAAGTTTGCAAGTATGTTTTATGTAACAGATCCCATGGTCGTGCAATCCAGTAGATGGGATTGCTAGCATATTAGTGCCTCATCCAGCTAAGTAAAGTAAAGTAAAGTAAAGCAAAGCAAAGCAAAGCAAAGCAAAGCAAAGCAAAGCAAAGCAAAGCAAAGCAAAGCAAAGCAAAGTAAAGTAAAGCAAAGCAAAGCAAAGTAAAGTAAAGTAAAGTAAAGTAAAGTAAAGCAAAGTAAAGTAAAGCAAAGTAAAGTAAAGTAAAATAAAAAGTACAGTGCAAGCACGGTGCGTTACGGTGTGGTGTGGTATAGCGTAGTGTAGTGTGGTTTGGAAGGCAGCAGCTAGATGAAGCACAGTCGTTCTACTTATAGCACGTTTGCAGGGCGTCGACTACCGATGCAGTGATATGTAGCGCATTCATCACAGGGTGAAAACAGTGCGACGTCACTTGATCCACAAATCAAAAGAAACTAGATAATCAATAAATACTTTATACCACCCCTCGTCCTCCACACACCCCACCGACTCCATGAAAACAGATTCACCTGCTTGCGCTTAAAGTAACTTGAGTCACATGTATTTGAATGTTTCTATAATCAAGAAGAACAAGTGATCGAGATATGTCGGGCTATGCGCTTGGGCTAAAGTCAATACCTTGACTTCGAGAATGGAAAGTAACAAACGGCTGCGCATGAGATAAGATGGTAACGAAACGAACTCTTCTTTGGCTTTCAATTGCAACCACTTGTTGAAAAATAATTCAGAAATCTAGATTTGTGGCTTTTTGCTTCTTTGAAAGCAGATGCAAGCCATGATCCATCCGTCGAGAATTTGCAAAGATTAATTTTCCATAAGATTTGAAAACATGGCGCATTTTGCACCAGCAAGCTTCGTATTTTAAGGGGTTTTTATATACTACCATGTCCTTACACTCGTATTGGCTGAAGCCACGCTCTCTTTACCAAACTAACAAGAATCATTTAGATTTAAATGGTCCTAGAAAAAATCTTCCCTAGGTATACGTAACACAAGACTCTCTAAAATTTCTGGAGGTACTGTCTCATTATTGGGCCTAGTTACGATGTATGAGCCAGGCCAGATTCATCATTATTTATGACTCGTTATATGTCTGTACAGAATATTGGCTTTTGATCAACGGCTACGTTCTGCAGGCGTGACTCCTGCAGGCGTTAAAACGCAAAATTAGCTGCTTTCAAGCGACGGTACAATTACATAAAACATAGATCGACTTTAACATACTTAAGGATCGAAGAAGACATTAAATATTAATCGCTGTAACTTTAACAGGTACCGTCTAACCCTATGAAGGCCAACACTCAAGGCGCAAAAACGGGATTTCTCTTCCTGAAAGATGTTTTATTAACTAACATTCATTCCACATCATCCTAGCAAAACGTAACGTCCAGAAATTGCCTTCCTGGTATAACAATTCTTAATCCCTACTACTACCAAGTGTAACCAAATATAACTGTTGCAAAACAATACACTTAATGATCACATTTCGCCGTGAAGGCATGTCGAACCTTATCTTCATAAACTGCACCTTTAAGTAGTTACCTGTGAGGGTAGCACACCGTATATCAAGCAAGCACCGGTCTAATCCTAAAATCCATTAAACAAACAGTGAAAATTTCATCTTGGCAACACCTACCAGGCGTCGGTTCCTTCGTTTGCCATCCTCTTGATCAACCTTGTGCACAAACACGTTATACAGACATCGTTTGGATTGCAAATCGAGGTGAATGTTGGAGACGATAATATGTTATATGTACTAAGGCAACAGCGAACCTGATCACTTTAGCTACGACTCAAGACCAAAAACACGGCCAACAAAAAGATTACTAACTCCTAAAGAAAACTGTAGATGTTGCCATAATGTTTAATAAGAACTATAACAGCCACGGTCGATAAAGATCGCCAGTGATTATAAACAATGGCAGAACTCTCTTTGATTTTCTCACCACAGAGGATAAAACTGAAGTAAAAATCGAATGATAATTTCCAAACGTATAGCAACGAGGGTGTCTATTAGCCATCAACAAACAAATGGTATGTCAAGAGCTCACTTCACCTTTTTTCACATATGGTTAAGGCAGCTATTCTACACGAACCAATGGTCAAACGACAATCCTTGCAATATGACCAACCAGAGTTGAATCTCAAACTTTAACAACTTATCACTCGAAACGCCTACTTTTCCGCTAAGCATGTCTTGGTTTCATTTATAATAATAACGAACTGACACCTGGCCCAGTGGTGATATTATCACTGCGATGTATCAGGAATGACAGGGCATTTTATATCCATGGTAAAGAAAATGACTTCACCTTCAACCATCAGAAGTGCCTGTATATCTGAAAATTGTTCCAACGCTCAGAAGAAATTAAGGGACCCTCCCTAATGTCGACTTGCAGGCTATCGGTCCGCATACAGAGTCCCTGGTACACCATAAAAGCGGATTCAGTAAAATGACAGACAAGACAAAAGAAGTACATAGCCAATAAGAAACGGGTATGGTCAGCAAATGCATTTTAGGAAATTTCCAGACACTTATGATAAAGAATGCCTTCAGCAAACTTAGACAGGAAAATAAATAGTAGCCACTTTTCAAATGTACCAGAACTTTTGGAAATCCGCCATGATGAATGTGTTTGTTACAAATATCTGCCTATACAGACGTTCCATTAACTAAGAAGATTAACAATATCAAATTGAGCAATAAATCTGATTACTCACATCTGTTTGCAGACGATTGCACTCATCCCAAAGTAGCAGAAAGTCGGGTATATCAATACGACATATGTTCGAACAAGAGTCAGATCTTGTAATGTCAACAGAAAAGATCGTGAAATGCCAACTCGACCTCCGACCTAAGCAAAATTGGCGTCTCAACAGACTCAAGGAGACATAAATGGTAACCAATTTTTAACTTCCAAAGGTTTAGATTTCTGTTAAACGTGGACCTGGGAGAGCCAAGGAGGTCTTTGTTTCACAATAGCTCTTTGCACGAACCAAACTGGTCCGAGTGAATTGAAACCCATTTGGAGTGTTGAAGCATAAACTCGGATTTCAAGGCCATCTATTGATCAAGAATCGCCCACTGCCGGGATGTAAACAGGAACGATAGATAGATCGCCAAAACAACTGGACGACATTGTTGAGATTCCTTTCTTACGGATAGATGACTCTTAGAAAGTCCCTTACAGAGACCATCAAGGTTATCTCCGGCTGGTCAAACCGCGAAACAGCCGAAAGCCCCTTGCATGTTCCGATAAATCCATACCGATCAACAGATGACGCATGTAACATTCCACCTGGAAGAGTTGGCGGACAGGAGCCACATTACAAGAGGATGGATCCTAGGCACGAGTATGAAGGATCCGGACAAACAAATGTATCTGGAAACGCCTGTCCAACCAGCATTCCGGCATCCAAATCCAAATTCAACTATCAAACTATTGAAATATTGATTTTTTATCTTACCAAAACTTGATTCACTTCCACTTCCTTCAACAGGATTGCCGCTACAAAAATATGACATAATAATACGGTCGAACAAGTCTTACTGACTCGGTTTCCCATTTCTTTTGCAACTCCTCCACAATCTGCTCTGGCTGTCGTAAGACTTTTTATCCTTAAAGCCTCCTTTTCTCTCGCACCCTACCTATAAGACCTATAAGGCTGTAACAACCTGCTATCACCCATGCCCACCTTCCATGTCCACCTATCCATACCCACCTGTCCATACCCACCTATCCATACCCACCTTCCAT
>JAAAKL020005523.1:2756-19182 GCA_010016065.2 Carybdea cf. marsupialis auct. non (Linnaeus, 1758)
CAGTTTTGTTATTTTCAACATCTTCCCACTGGGGTACTTCCATGCCCAGAATATCCTCTCCATATCATTGTCACTTTTCGCTACAATCCTGCAAGTGTGGGAGTCCCCTCAAGAGTTTTTTCTGCAGAAAAATATGTGTGTTATAAAAAGGTTTTTCTGTTACAAAATTGGAAGGGATTCTAAAGATAATGAGGTCTAAAGTATGCCCAGACTTATAAGTGGGAGACAGTACCTGCTATTGTAGACCGAACATGCCTAGAAAATCGTCAAATTTTGCTGCCTCGGTTTTAATGAGGTCATAATGTGGTAGTTAAAATCTGTCACCACGAGAAGTTTATTGTACTCTCAAGATTTTCTGAGAACTGCTTTATGAATATTCCCAATGTGACAGGGTGCATGCGTGAATACGGTGGCTGGTAGATTACTACTAATTATATCAAACACTTATGCGATTCTAATATTCCACTCCGAAAACTTTATTGAATCCTTCTTACCGTTTTCTACCGAATTAACTGCTAAACATTCTTTGAACATGAGATCAATACCTTCACCACGCAGAGTCGACAGCTTAGGGTAATTGAGAAGTTTTATCAACTTTCGGAAAACAGCTGCCCAAATGCAAAATTATCGTCTTCGTTTAACCAGATTTCTCTAACTGTGCACATATCAAAGCCACTGTATAAAACTTCATGTTAGTATTCATGGACTTTACTTTTCAAAGATCTGTCACTTCCCAAACCACGTTTTAACTGTGTTTGCCTTTTGGGTCATAGTAGTCGTTGGTTCTTAGTTGAAAGAGATTTTCACGTTTGACTCCGTTACACATTCAAAACTGAAAAATCAGAATTTGCGATGTGAAAGTAACACAGAAAGACCTTGGTTGCCTTATGTGCAAATCTCTGGTAATCCTCACAGGAATGGGGCATAAATTGTGTTTGGTTGTATGTATAGATTTCCAGATTATTGTTCCCCGTGCTCTTTAGAATATTGTAAGAATAATTGAAACCCTTGAGCTGAGAAGAGGTATATATTAAAATCTTTCTTTTGAGAGGTGATCTCGACATGGAGTTATTATATGTGTATCCGTAGGAACTTGTCAAGCAATCAATCTATAAATTTCTTTCAAACAATGTCTTAAATTTACACAACAAGGTGTGTGAGTTGAATATTTAGTTCTGATAAGCAAATTATTTACAATTCCAAGGCAAATAAAACTTGTAATATATGTAAATACTGCCCTGTATCAATCCTTTGTCCTTTGTCCTTTGTCCTTTGCCCTTTGTGAAGTAGTAAAAGTAGCTGTCACTATGAAAAAACTTTTGAAAAATTGAGTCCAGAAGTATATTCTTAAAACTCTTATATAAAGGTCCGAAAAGCATCAATGAATCTAACTAGATCTAAAGCTCGTAAACACAAGACCGCTCACAGCAAGCTATGCAAGCAAAGCAAGTATCTCTTTATTTCCCAGACCGATGATGTGTCCGTTTTTGCTACAGTGTTCCACAATCTCGTCTCTTATATTCACATTCGCCTCGGACCTAAAGAACGCTTGGGTTCATCAATGTACGTTGCTGGACAGTCTTTGGCTTCTTCTGAAGGGCTTTAACAGTGTATTGATTGAGGTGGAGGCTGTGAAGAAGGAATATCAGATATTGTGCTGCCGAAGGAATATTTTGATAGTACCATTTCTTATAGGCCATTGCGCCCTTTTGGTTATACTTGCTACAAAAAGGATAGGTATCGAAATGGAGATGGTCGTGCAATGTTGATAAAGAGTGAATGGCCAAGTAAGAAAAGACCAGATCTCAAAGGTGAATCATTCTAAGTTGTGTGCGTAGAAATCTGCCCAGATAAAGGTAGGACACCCATCTTTTGGGTGGTATACAAACCATCAAATATGAATTCTGAGAACGTTTTCTTGATAAACTAATGAATCGATAAAGGACATCATTCTATCGGGTACTTCAGCACTTTTGTTACTGCATCAAAACCTGTAAATAAATATGTAGTTTAATACATGAAACCAGACTTTCAGGATCAAATCAACTTGTTAAGGAGCTCAAACGCGTGACGAAACATTCAAGTACAGCTATTAATCTAGTACCTGTAAACAATACACATCGCATTGTCTGAACTGGGGTACAAAAGTTTGCAGCGAGGGACTATTCTGTTATCTATGCTGTCAAGAAGGCTAATGTTGGCAAGGCACATACAGAAATTCTTGAAACACGGTCTTTGAAGCACTAGAACAAAGATCAATTCTGCGGAGACATTGCTGGTGTACCCTGGAGTGTTGTTGATTCTTTTGCTAATGTAGTAAAGCACTTCCTACTTGGAACATCCTCTTTGTCGATGTTGCAAATTCTCACGCTCTAATTAAGAGGTTGAGAACGACGCTTGCAGTAAAGCCTTGGATGTCAAAGGAATTCTAATCAACAATGGAGGAGCAAAATCCGCTGGAAGGACAGGAGGTGAAGAAGAAAAGTAGAACAATTATAGCAGCTAAAAATTGGACAATAGGGAAATCAAGGTAGCCGAAGCTTTATACTACCTCTTTCCATGCTGTCGACCTAGATCAGACGAACCAATATTTGGGTCGTCGGTTTCGATCGTCAGTGTGGATACGGTGCACGACCTAAGAGACAAGTCAAGTGACTTTAGGTCCATGAAATTTAGTTCTTGAATGTAGAAATGTTGTGTACACGATTTCCAGGCAATGATCTTTCAGTCGATATAAATTCAGCACACATAGAGCACAGCTGGAAGGCTTTTTCGCAGAGTAAACGAGAGGAGAACGGAGTCATAATAACAAAGGATAGACAGATAGCGACAGCAATGATTTCAACTGCCCCATCAACTTATGTGCGTCAATAGAAAAGGTGTCAATGATGGAAATTGGCTCGTCGATATAGGTCGTCTCCTATCCACACGCAAACATAGGTCGATCTAACTTGGCTTAGTGCGTCCTTTGGACGAACGAAATTCGACGATCTAAATCGCTAAACTTTTCCACACTGACGATCAAAAAGCCACGAACTAATATTTAGGTCGTCTCATACTTAGATCGACAGTGTGGACGCGGTAATTATAACAATCAATTTGAGTTTGCTCACTGGCCAAAGGATATGTAGTGCACATTAAATTCTGCTTTGGGAAACAACAAAGAAGACTTGACGTTTCAAATGCAAGATGGGTAAAAAATCACTTCCAAATGTAATAAGTACGTTTTACAACCATTAGATGCCACGCCACCAAATATTTCATGGCCTGTATCATAGGATGCCACAAAGAAATACAAGTCGGTTCACTATTTGACGATCTCCTGTGTATAAAGCTTATTACCAACTTTTGGTGAAAAATATAGGAGTCTTGGAAAGAGTTGTGTACACTCAAATAAGTGCCTCTTAAGATCAACATGGCTTGTTTTACAAACATCAGTACGCGTTCAAACATGGTCGTGGTACAGTTGGCCAGATGCATAATTTTGTACTTGATACCATGGACTGTCGACAAGTCGTAGGTATGCTGCTCCTTGATATATCCAAGGAATTCGGTTCTATCAACCACAAATATTTCTGGGTGAGCTCGAGCGCATAGACTTTCAACGAGTAGTCTGAAATGTTTTAAATCATACCTCTCAAACAGTCAGCAATGATTGTACATAATTGGTGAAGTGTCAAAGACTAGGCATAGCGATCTCGGAGTGCCACAAGGAAGTATATTAGGATTACTCTTATTCAATGTGTACATTGTCAGCTTATTAGCTGCTTTATCGAAGAGTGATTTAATATGGCATGCTAACGACTCTGTTCTTATCTTATCTGCATCAACAGCCGAGGAACTTAATGATTCTATTCGATTTGATTTTATCAAATCTCAAACTAGTATATCCCAATCAAATTAACACTTAATGTATGGAACACTAAACTGATGCTATCAGGAAGCAAAGCAATGTTGTCAAAATTTGATAACTTCCACCTATTTACTAATTCGGGAAAGATAAATCGTTTATTGTCAATTAACTATCTAGGGCTAATGGTGCATGAGAGATGAAATTGGAAGATGAGTATTAATCGGTTTTTTTACAAAACTTAGGATATCGCCTCTCAGTCGAATATACATCATCTACTGAACACGAGTAGTCTCCCGGACGTGTCCTACAGCACCTAGATTATGAAGACATACCATGGGGAGACCATCTAGGTATTAAAACACACAGTTTCATTCTTTCAAAAATCGATTTTCAAAAAGATTGTAAACGCAAAAGTGCTGTTTTGATTACCTGGCATAGTAAAATCAATCATGAGACATTCGTTCTTCTCCTCATCCAAGACAATGACGTCAAATCGCCGGTGTTCAATTACTTCATTCTCTCCATATCATTCTTGCTTTTCGCTTAATCGATCTCCTTTTTGAATATTTTCTCTTAGTTCATTCCCAAGTAAATGTCTTTAACGACCTTCCTTGTTCTCCTTTCTTGTACCATCACATTTTCCATTACGGTCTTATTGCATTTGCCTCTTTTTGTACATTTGGTCGACGAACATGAATCAAAGTGTCGTTCGATTCTCGCAAAACATGTGCAACCCATTTTCTGTTCTGGTCTCTTGTTTATTCTGTCATCGAAACCAGTTTTGTTATTTTCAACATCTTCCCACTGGGGTACTTCCATGCCCAGAATATCCTCTCCATATCATTGTCACTTTCCGCTAAATCCAACTCCTTTTTTGACGACATCATTGCAATTCCACCTCAAGCCATACGCCTTAAAAATTGGATGCGTGCTCTTTCAATCTTACCATGCTGTGTTTGGGTCAGTGTCAAGTAAACATAGCCTACTTCGGACATACGTACTGTAAAATCACATTCTGATTGTTGTAATCTGAAAGAAATCAATAATAACTCATATGTTCTGAACTGTAATATTATTCAAGCAAAATAAAGAAGTATAAACGCAAGACGTAAAATTAACAATTGAGAGAGTGTGTCAAAGGGATATCCCCACAACCTGAATGAACGGCTAACCTGATTTACATAATGCAATTGTCTAAGTGGTGACTGTTAATCTTAAACTTGGCAAATCAGTCATTCTACACTGATCTTAAGTTTTAGATGAAAGTTGCAGTTCATTTTCTTCAGCTAAGAGAACTAACGGTTTGCGAATCAAATTCTCCAGACTAGTTATTTTTTCGATGTACTTGTATGTGATGAGGGCTCCAAGCTATACGAATTCAGCAACATTTGCAATAGCTTTTTTGTCAATGATTACCAGCCGTTTTGGATATTCCTCCTTTTCACCTTGATATGCACGATCATAGTCTTGGTCATTTAAGTACTAATGACGAGACCAAATCTCTTTAGATAATCACTTAATACATCTGCAGCCAACTGCAATTTTTCGTGTGTATCTGTTATGAGTGCTAGATAAACCTTCATAACTGCACAACTTTCACAACTTCTGTTTGGGATTTGATCATTTCTCTCCCTTGGTTGATTCCAGTTCTTCTGCACTTCGGTTGTAATTATGCATTTTGTAGTCCACGAATAAAGTAAATAGACAAAGTGTCTCAGAGCCACCTTGCCTCACACCAGATATCTATACATCTAAATATCCCACTGACACTTACCTCTTTCTGTCCACCACTATGTAATGACGTAGGCTACCTCCTACCATCCCCAGGTTCCACCTAGCTACAATTGACATTTTATTATCTTAATAAAGCAACTGACTATCTCTACTTACTTAACTTTCACTAAAAACTTTCCTACCTCAATGCTCTCTCTGCCCCTACCCTCACTGCCTTTTAAACTTATGAACTAATATAAAACGACCAACATCCCTTCTGCAGAAATCTATTTTGTAACTACCAACAGCCAGTGGTATAACTACTTGATGGTGGGCAGATAGAACATTGCCCCCCGAAAAATTTGCTTCTCTCGTAGATTACCCTTTCAAGTGAAACTGCAGATCTTTGCTTATGTACAGGTAGGCAAGAAAAGGCAGACTCTCTAAGAGTCGAGGAGGTTGGGTAAAACCACTTCGCTACATCTCACGAACTCTTCATAGGATCAATGTTATCACAGGGAGCCAGAATAACCATGAGTAATGGATGAATAATCAATATCCAAATAAAGAAGTGAACAGTAGTAGCTGAAGCAGAGGTGATCTTTAATACTTTAGTAACTGTAATTTCTCTCGCGACAAATAATAATAGACATTATAAGACTGATGGGTCACCTCATCATTTCGAAATCGACTTTGTCCGCTATGAGGTATGGTCTATCTTTCGTCGTCTCACATGTGCGAATGCCTGGTTTTAGCAAATATAATCATGTTATTCATAGAGAAAAATTATACAGTTTCCTTTGTGTTTGACAACAGTAGTGTAGCTTTACAGGAATGTGCTGTACATCTGATGAAATAAGACTAAAATAAGTAGCATGGTTGAGTAAAAGTGCTACCTCATAATCCTTAGCTTGCGTCATCCAAAGCGCGATCCTCCACCTTCCTGTGTTGTACTTTATCAGGGAGCTTTTTAGTTGAATTTTGCTAATGATCGCGAACACATCAATTCTTGTGTGTGGCTGCCAGGTCTCATCACTGCTTGACTCTACTTAAACTACCTTGACTTTACTATACTTATTATGTTTATTGCTTTATGCATCAGCACATGTTTTTCATCAATGACACAAAGTCACATTCTTGTCATGGTTCCTGTTCCAGCTCTGGTTCCTGTTCCCGTTTCCATTCCTCTTGCTGTTCCTGTACCATCTCCCTTTCTGGTTCACCATACCTGTCCCCATTCCTGTTCCCCTTCCCATTTCCATTCCCATTCCTGTTTGTCTTTCCATTCCCATTCCTGTTTTTCTTCCATTCCTATTCCCGTCCCCATTCCTGTTTCTGTTCCCATTCCCATTCTCATCCCCATTCTGGTTCCTGTCCCTCCTTGTTTTGCTTCCTATTCCCATTCCCCATTCCCATTCCCCACTCCCATTCCCCATTCCCATTCCTGTTCCTTTTTCCAGTCCCATTTCTGATACCTTTCCAGTTCTTGTTCCCATTCCTGTTCCCATCTTCATTCCCATTCCCATTCTTGTTATGGTTCCTATTCTAGTTCCCATTCCTGTTCCCGTTCCATTTTCGTTTCTCGTTCGCTTTACCTGTTACCATCCCTGTTCCCCTTCCCCTTCCCATCCCCATTCTTGCTCCCATTCCTGTTCTTGTTCCCATTCCCATTCTCATCCCCACTCTGCTTCCTTTTCCTGCTCTTGTTTTGTTTCCTGTTCCCATTCCTATTCCCTTTACTGTTCTCTTTTTCCATTCACGTTCCCATTCCCGTTCCCATTCCTGTTCCCAAATGTATTCCATTACTGTCCATATTTTCATTCACGTTCCCACCTCCATTTCCACTTCCATTCCTAATCCTGTTCCTGTTCCAGTCTCTATTCCCATTCCTGTTCTCATTTCCCTTTCTGTTCCCAATCCCATCCCAATTCCCATTCTTGTTCTTCGTCTTTTGATGTTCTTGTCTCATTTACTGTTCCAGTTCCCATTCCTATTCCCATTTTTTTCGCGTTCACATTCTCATTCCCATTCTCATCCCTGTTCCCTTTCCCATTTCCACTCCTATTCCCATACCAGTTCTCAGTCCTGTTCCCATTCCTGTTCCTATTTCCCATCCCATTCCTGTTTTTGTTCCCATTCCTATTCCCTAATACCATTGCCTTTCCCATCCCAATCGCTTTTCTCATTCCCATTCCTATTCCTATTCCAATTTCAACTCCCTTTCCTGTTCCCATTGCTCTTTCCATTTCCATTGTCATCCCCACTTCAGTTCCTGTTCCTGCTCTTGTTTTGTGTCCTGCTCTCATAGCCATTCCCTTTCCTTTTGCCTCGTCCATTCCAATTGTAGTTCCCATTCCTGTTCCCATTCCCGTTCCCCATCCCATTTGTGCTCTGATTTCCATCTCAATTCTTGTTCCTGCTCCCACTTCTGTTTTCGTTCATTATCCTGCTCCCATTCCTCTTTCCATTCCCATTCTCTTTCTCATTCCCATCCCTCGCCTCCATTCACATTCCCTTTACCATTCCCTTTTCTTTTCCCATTGCTGTTCCCATTCTCATTCCCGTTCCCATTCCTGTTCCCATTCTTGTTCCCGTTCTCCTTCCTGTTCCCATTCCCTTTCCTGTTCCCATTCCCTTTCATGTCCCCATTCCCATTCCTGATCTGGTTCCCATTCCAAATCCTGTTTTCATTCCTCTTTCTATTCTCATTTCCATTCTCATCCCCAGTCTTGTTCCTGTTGCTGCTCTTGTTTTGCTTCCTGTTCCCGTTCCTTTTATCTTTACTGCTCCTTTATGTCTGTTCTGATTGCCCTTCCCATTCCTATTCCCATTCCTCATCTCATTCCACTCTTATCCCCATACCCATCCTTCTTCCTTCTCCAATTTCAATTCCCCATTCCCATTATCTTTCCCACTCAATTGCTCTCCCTGATCCCATTCATTTTCTCATTCCTGTTTCTATTCCTATTCCCTTTACTGTTCACATTCCCATCCATCCTATTCTGATTCTTCTTCCCATTCCCATATTTATGTATAGAAAACTTATCAAGTTACTGGTATTATGCAAAAAATGATCGGAATAATAAACTTTCTTTATACAATTATGGGAGTCTTTTTGGTATTAAAGTGTTAAGTCCTTCCGTAACGTATAAATGTGTTTATTCATTGATTACCCATCTGCTGTAATTAGTGTTTCCTTTCTCAAAGTATTTCATGTTTTGTACTGTTCGATATCAACATGAAGTCTTTTCCAATTACCCCACGCCTCATAAACTGCACATACAAATGGATGAGATAACATACAGAAGTACACCATACGCCTGAAATTGTATAAACATGTGGTATGGTATTTCGCTCCTCTTAGTAGTTGAGCCCTTGGTTTGCTTTGGTTTAAGGTATGCAAATGAGTTGTTTTTTTCAATTACTCGACAAAACACATCCCTCTATTTAGCAAAGAGTAGTATGTTAAGTGTCTTATCGATGAGTTAGAATTTTTCATCATATGATTACGTTGGAAAGTGGGGTTTTTTTCTAGGAAGCAAGAAGGAAAGCGTAGAAACTGAGAGGCATAAGAATTTCGAATAAGTGCCCTCTGCAGATTAACGGTCTGAAGAATTTTGAATCTGGTCTTCTTAATATAATAGGGACGGTGCAGTTTTAGAGGTTTTATCTCTTCATTCCTAAACTGATTGATACAGGACCATCAGGGCATAATACAGTCAGACAAGCACTTCATCGTCGTTGATAAAACTACGAATATTTTAAAATTTGACAGAGATAGATAACGATTTTAACGAAGGGATGATGAATCTACCTCAAGGAAGTTAACTGGGAAATGAACAAGATAGCTAAGGGAATAGGAGAAGTGATAGGATAATAAAGACAGTTCCTTCATCAACAAACCATGTAGGTTATTAAACCCAACCAAGAGTGAAATGGGAAGAGTAACCAATAAGATCCTAGATAAATTAAATATAAACGTTCTCAGCAGTACTAAAGTAGACCAGTGGAAAAGCACAGACTACATCAACATCAACAGGGTTACTAGCTTAACTATTAACGCACGTTTTAGGTTTCTTTCCTTCGATGTTGTTGATTCCTACCATCTATTTCTGAGGCCACATTAGAAAAGGCACTTAAGTTGACTGGTAGGCACGCGTTTATAACGGACCAGGACATAAGTATTACTATCCATTGTTAGACATCCGCAATGGATTGGCCATGTGGACATCTTAATCTAATAGTCTATAATTGCACGCTTCTCGGAAATGCACAGGTTACATTTACACCTTCTCCCATTGTACAGTTTAGCTTGTTTTATTATAATACTCCACTTGATATTGTACTTGTAAATCCCAGATATATCTTTACAGCTCCGTCTCAAGTCTGTATTATATATTCTTAAAGGACTTATAAGGTTTCTGAAGCGTTCCTTAAATTCAGTACTGCATGAGCCGATGAAGAATACATTCTCTTTATCCGACACTGTCTCAGTTACGTAAGCATTATAAACTACACCTTTAAATAAACATCTACTTTCAAGAGGGCAGTTATTCTTATCTCTGCAGCTGCATCCTGGGGCCCAATTATAACCTCGTTTTCTTGATACATACTGTTAGATTTGTTCTGGTTAATGATACTCTTCAAGTTTGGCATGGAAGAATAACTCACCTTGCAATTGACCGTGTTCCTATTAAAAATCTTACCGAGTTGTGAGTTTTCGGGAAAAAAACTTAAGAAATACCCTAGCTACATTGTTTTAGAATTGGATTCAAAGGATAATTTGTAATCAAATCCGCTTGCTTTGAGTGAAGCATCGAAAATAGGTGAGTTGCTTTTAAACGATCCCTGATCTGAGCTAAGTTTAGGGATGCGTTTGTTTATAGAAGGTGTTTACCCAGGTGGCCCGATAGGCGCCTAAGGAACTGGCTGATTGTTTGACCCAGATACACTGCACCACAGTAGTGACACTGAAACCGATAAACGACACCTGATCGGAGCACCGTGGATGTTGAATCTTTGACTGGGAAGAAGGTGGAGATGCAACACGTGGGACGAAAGACAAACCTTATGTTAACCTGGGGATAAGCACTGGAACATCCGCCAGTTCCTCAGGCGCCTATCGGATTTAAAAGCGCGTGACATTAACTACAACATCAAGTGGAGTATTATAATAAAACAAGCTAAACTGTACAATTGGGGCAGGCGTAAAATGTCACCTGTGCATTGCCGAGAAGCATCCAAATATAATCGCTAACAATGAGTGGTCCGAGCTGGCCTCGAATTCTTTTGTTGCCAATAAATACAAATACAAATAGCACGACCTCGTAATTTTATGGTAGGGTAGCTGGTAAATAGAGGTGTAAATGAGGGATTTTCTTTCGCGGTCTGAAGAACGTCAGCATATGGGACTGTGAAGCTCAATGTGACTGCGCTATTTCACACTATGTAGATCGATATAGAATAGCACAAGAGTGATTATACATATAGACCATAGCTTGATCTACTATTAGCACGATCTAGTATAGACATAGCACATAGCCGCTAGCTCGGAAGGCCTAACTTTGAACTGGCCATGCTACAGCTATATTTGTTACCGTTAGTAGCCCTGTTTTATGTAGTTATACCAGAGTAAAAGCCCTCACAAGATCACTTGGGGAAAGTTTTATGACCCTTTGATTAAGGGGCCCAAAATCAAGAAATATCACCGAAAATTGTATTATGACTTTGCATGCAAGTAGTCCATGCCATCTATTCGGGCTGATTCATCTTACCTTATTGTATTCGTGTGTACTCTAATGGTGGAACCAATACCAGTGCATGCTATTTTAAAGATTCCCACTTCATCTAACTAGTAATTGTGCCTATGAAACACCAAAACGCAAAAAATCTGAACTTGAGTAAAATTTGAAGCATAATTTTTAATTTAAATCATATGTTCAACTTAAATATATGTTGAAGAGCTATTGAGTGAAGTGGTTTAAATATACAAAATCATAGGGTAAACTATATGAAAAGCCAAAATGGCCAGAATAGTCTATTTAAGTAGGGTGCTTCTCAGATTTTTGGTAGGCAGATCTCATTCTGACGCGTTATGTTTTAACCCAGTGTTTTGCCTACCAAAATCGATTTCGTTTTACCAAATCATTATTTTTCTGAATGCAAATGTAGTTTTTTTATCAACTTGTGCCAATATTAATAAGCTTTGGCGCTATGTTGTTCTTACTGTTGCTTGTTCATCTTAAGGAGTAAAACACATTTAAACGCATAAAATCAAAGGAACATATAGCATGAAATTAACCCGTTTTTTGAACTTCAACCACTGGACTAATAGCTAACAGTGCTAAATGATGAGTATGATCGAGGGTCACGAATCTATTCCTCAGTTTCTTGGGAAAGAGGAAGTTCAATAACTAGGCACGCTTATCAGATGGACACTCAGAAGTCCAATGTTACCCTTGTGGCTTTATGAAGGTGTTGTTAGCACTAATTGGTTAAATTCGTCCGTGAAATCTTTATTCAATTCTTCGTTGCGATTGGTTGTGGATGTGGAATTGAAGTTAAACTAAACTTCATCAGGACCTAGTTTGGCGTTTAGATCTCCAGCAATGATGAGAAAATTATGCAATGATTTTTGTTCGGCCGTGATCTTAAGGGCTGCATTGAAGTCTTTAACGTCATCCGCAGGACCTGAGTTGTGAGAGCTATGGGCACATAAAACCGTGGTCTTTGGATTCCTTTCCAACTCAATTACAAGAATTCTGGGAGAGAATGCTTTAATGCTAAGGAGTTTGTTGCTAGCCAAGGTTGACAACATAAGCACTAGCAGAGAACCACATCCCTTATCCCGAGTATAATTGACGTGATATTTGCAAAAGCAAGTAATACTCTCTACAACATCTCTCTAACTGACTAAATCGAGTCTGAAAACTTATCCACTTTACTGCATCCCTTATACCATGAATGGCAAACAAAGATTCGTCTCACGTCTAAAATTATGGACATTAAAAGGTCAAAAAATTAGAAGATAAAACAAACAAAAGTTACATACCATAGGAAAAGTAGAGAACGGTAACTAATTTTTATTTAGAAACGCAATAAATGTCTCTGCAAATAAGATTACACATCCCCATCCACAGTCTCAACATCAAAAAAGACTGCACCGCAAGCTTGTGCAATTAGTTCCACCAATCCAACTGATTCCGCTTTATCGAGGAGTCTGTTTGTCTTTTCAAGTACTACTTTTCTCATCTTTTCGTTTTCAAGCTGTGCCTGTAGGACTTTCGCTTGTAGGCTTCGAATAGAGCACATACCACTTGATGGAAAGCCCACAGCAACTGCACGTTTTTTCGCTCTTGGTTCACTAAAACTTAGACCTCGTTTTAAACTTGTTGTCCCGGTTATTTTGGGTGTCGAATGGGTTTGGGATGGAGTTTCTGTAATATTCTCCCCCTCAACAGTATCTTCAATGGTGCATGTTGTTAGAGAATCCTGTGACCTTGCAGAAGTCGATGCTTCATCTGGATGTACAGAAGACGATGCACCAACAAAGTATACTTTGGAGAGAGATTCATTGGGATTAACGTTGCTGCAAGTTGCTAGATCTGCATAGTTGCCACACGCAAGAGGTGATGAATCATTATCAGACTGAAACACTTTATGCTCTGTACTTTCTTCAAATGCATCCGCGACAGGAGTAATGTCTTTTGTAAGCAATGGACCTATCATCTCTCTATTGTTATTGCTATCTGCATCATCCGTCACATCATGTGATTTTCCCTTTAACTGGAACTTCATATAGTGCCAATGCTTCTTGATTTTAGTTACATCAGTAAGAAGTCCTGGATTTTCCCTTTTGATAGCATCAGTGATAAACTCCCATGCTTTGTTTCTCGTCCTATTTGCTTCGATGCTACGACCAGGAGCTTTGACATCTTTCCAATTTTCTTTGACCAGCTCTATAATCCGATTTGACACCTCTGGACGAATCGTTGTCAACATCTTCCTATTTTGTTGAACTCTGTAAGGAAACATGAATGCTCAAACTAGTATTCTTCGTGATTTTAGTTCAGTCAACACTAGACTGAGTCCAGTCTAAACATGGTGTACTAATCATTGCAAACTTCCTCGATCGAAGCTTCCAAACGAGGTCATTGACAGCAAAACGAGGATATTTCAAAAACTCAGAAGTTTTGTCAGCATGCAACTAACAACTTCAGCTGAGATGCTAAGGAGTGCTTACATTTCGAGCATATTTATTTTGGTATCCTATATATTTTAGTGTAAATATGACACTATTTCCACAGTCATGCGTAAGATGCCTTCTTATTAGAGCAAATTGTGGGAAGGCTTTCGAAAAGATATTCCGTAATTCCTTAAATTTAAACGGAAACTTTAGACTTCTAGCTACCAAGCCAAAGTTCGAACCTGGAAAACCAAGAACTTTGCTTGAATTATATGAAAGTAATCCGTCATGGTTGGCCCAACAACGGGGTGCAAGAGATCAAGGAGCTGTAGAGGAAGGGGTACAGCTAGCAGCAGGTATTGGGAAGAGTGTAGAACAGATTGATGGAGTAGGTCCTAACGTAGTACAACCATTCCCTATCATTCTAGCAGAAAAGAAAGAATGGGGAGCGATGAGTAAACGCACCGGTCTTGTTGGTGTGAAACTTGGTATGGCAACACTTTGGAAGAAAAATGGAGAATCTGTGGGAGCAACGATGGTCCAGGTAAAGCACGTCGTTTATCTTGCGTCCGCCTATCATATCATATATGTAGCCTAGCCTATATAGCCTACAATATAAGGTTATAATATAACGTCAGACCAGAGCTCTGGGTAGCTATGTGTGTATTTTTTAGGGCAACTGGACCCTTGGATATATTTTGGATACTAAGCTGAGAGCATAGCACGTGCATATTTGGAGCCGCTAATATTGGTTATAGTGGGTGTGATAACGACCGCAACTTAAGTTTGAAGGTTAGGCCTATTCCTAGTCCAACATTCATGTAGGCCCACAGGACGAGGTTACATGTACCACTAAACACAGAAACACGAGTCAGTGTACATACCTTTCCTGTATTCCTAATAATGGACACCTACTTTTTCATTGTAGCCTACGTGGGCCTTAGAGGCGGGATTTGTAAAATTGTATTAAAACTAATAAATGTGTAACTGTTAGCTATTTCAGGAGCTATTCATGTACTTCAACTTTGATAATCTCTAAGCTTCTCAGTGGTCAAAGTATTATTATTGAACATCTGTAAATAACATTAGATTATAGTGTTATAGTTTATTTGTATGGATTCTAAGAGGTCTACCACCATATATTCATATAAATGTAATATGAAACATTTATCAAGAAGTATTAATCTTTTTGTCATTTTGATATGATCTTCGGCAGATTGTTAAACTTGTCTAACACAGACGGATAGTTAAATATTATAAGTACAGCTAATAAGTATATGTGTGAGATGTGGATCCTATAAACAATTGGATGCTAATAAACTATAGTAATTTTAGTTGTAGATTATTGCAAATTACTTTAACAATTACTGTTGATGACACAACATCAATGAGACAATAAGTAAGATATCACTAAGAGGGCCATTAATACAAGAATATACAATGTAATAGAAACAGAGAGGGCACGAAGTGCCAGGTGTATGACAGCAACAGAAAGATAAGAAACTAGGATTAATAGGTATAATAAAGTACCCAACTTGCCTACAATTCTACTATACAACTATTTAGACCATGCAATCAATAGCTATCTTGATCCAGTTTGCAGATTAGTCTTCACGTTGACTACCACCATACAATTTGTCTACCTTTTGAAAAGCCACCCTTAATTACTCAGATAACACTTTTCTTGCATTTCTCAGTCATGTTATGCATACTGAAGCCGTCCAAGAACATCTCAATTTCAATAACAGCCAGATGATGAATGTAATACATAATGGTATTATACTGCTTATACTACTTTTAGTCCTCCACTTTGACTATGCCTCTTTCTGTCACTTTCTACTACTGCAGCCTGTAGCGTGGATACATGTATTCTCACTCCCACTGCTTTGCCTCCTAAGTGGATTGTCTTGATCTATATGTTGTGCTATGTCTACCTGTCACACAATAGAAGTCTCATCATGCCCCTCTCCAAGCAAACCAGCAGAAGAACCAACTGCTCTGCCATCCTCTCAAGGTGACCAGTATGAAAACATATTCTACATAATCTGACTGCTTCACTAAACAGTGATGCACTGTAAATGTACCTGGGTGACAAAGTATTCAAGTAATGATTTGTATCAGTTTCTTAACAAATTTAAGAGATCAGTCTCCAAACTGCTGCTTATCTTTTTAACTAAATATCTAAGAAATTTAAGGTACTATAAAATTCCTAAAAAGTAAAGTGAGTAAATTGATGCCTACTGTTGAGAAAGTACTGTAACTTGTTAGGTCACTGATATGGACAACAAGGAATGAAACAGGCAAATTACTTACCTATAATTTCTTACAAATTGTAATGCAGTAACTCAATAATAATAACAATGTGTGACTTGGTGGGAAAAATATCACTTGGTCATTCCATCAAGATTCACCATGGGCCTGCTCCAGTTAATTCATCTTTTCCCCAAAGTAAATAGATCCAAAGTAAAACAGGAGCTTTTTCACTCAGCATGTCAGATCTTAGGATGTTTAAAATATTGATAAAAATAAAAATACTATAGTATGTAATATAGTAGCTTTATTGTAAGTGACCAATTGTAACACCTTTTAGCACCTTTGGTTTGTGAAGTCAAGAGCAGAGTTCTAAAACTATATTGTCACATAAAGAGGTCTGAGAAAGGACTTTCAAAACTTTG
>JAAAKL020005524.1:0-19181 GCA_010016065.2 Carybdea cf. marsupialis auct. non (Linnaeus, 1758)
GAGAAAATATTATTACCTTCTTTCAGTATCAAAAATGGAGGGATTTACGTGGTATTTTTCCGTGCACAAAATTCAAATGGCTAGGAGTAGAAAATGTGAGAAAATTAAAAGTCATTTTCTTACTTAGGAGTTTATTCTACTAAATCCTCAAGACAGACCGCAAATGCCAACTTGTTTTACCAGCACACATCTATTCCAGTTTTTTGGCTCATAAAATTTCATCAGCTATACAGTTCTGATATTAAAAGACTTTAAAATATTTTCGTCAATACATAGGAAATGTTTTTAAATGTGATAGAAAGTGCGACGCAGTTAATGCTCTTATGGGGATTCCAAGTCACAACTGAGAATGAGTTAATCTATTGCTATTATGATTATCATTATTCTCCAACAAACATCGTAGTCATTTTTTGTGTTTGCATCTATCCGCTTTGTGCCCCAAATATATTCGGTCACTTTTACAATTAAGTTCTTTTTTTTATATGGTTTGACGTTCTTTTCCAATATTTAACTCATGCCATGATTTACCAGTATATTTTAACAGACTTCTAGCTGTCGCTCCTCTTTGTGGTCATGATGAATTGAGGTACAGATATTTACACCGTGACACATGCATTCGCAGTATGAGTAGTTAGTAAAATAGCTATTTATGTTAAAAATACATAGATTTTGATTTCAATCTTAAATCATTTCATGAAACGGCCTGTATCAGGATTATAGAGTTCAGCTTTCTGATCTCTCTAATTCATCTATTCTTCTGAGAAGAACGTTCTTGCTATCCCACTGTATCCTGTGTAGGCGCAGTATTCTGTTGTAAAAAGGATTGCTCTACTAAAGATATCAGGAAGCACGCCCACTTTCTCCTTCACCTATAAATCCAGTACTGAAGATCATTGTAGTAGCACAATCCTTATTTCTCTGTTTATATGACCAATTTCTATTATAAAAGTTAAGGAAGGTGAACCAAAGAATTCTACATATTTCATTGTAACAATTAATTTTACGCAGTACTAGTACTATAATGGTCATTCTAATTATAAATTTGCCCGGAGGAAGACGCATTTTTCGTTACGCCATGCCTTACCGTTAAGAAAAATTATTAACCAACAAAGGACAATTGTATTTTGTTCCTTGTGCACTTGGCTTCTTGGGATACCTAAATAGAATGGATGATGGCAGGTTTGCAAAAGAAGCAATGAAGTGAAGGCCGAGGAAGGGGAATAGAAAACAAGGAAGACAGAGATTGACTTGGAGAGGGACGATCGAAAGAGATCTAAATGAAATTGGGGCAACGTGAGATGAAGCCACGAGATTTAATCGAAAGGATTGGAAACGGGTGTGCTTCCTGATCAACACAAGTTGAAGACCAGAGGAAGAAGAAGCATTTGGCTTTCACGTCGAAATCTGCCATCGCAGGACAAGAGGTGATATGATAGATTCCAAACAGAAGCAGTGAACTCTGAATTCAAAGGAGGGAGTCTACCTCGACCGGGCTTTGTGACGCCTCCTCTTTCTTTTAATGGCCCCTAGGTCTTAATGTTTGAGGGTTAGTTGTTCTGTAAGTGGTCCTTGAAGGAGTTGAATATTGAATACAACACCCATAAAATAATCACTTGTATTTAATAATTAGACCTGAGGGTCAGAGTTTCGGAGTTAAACAAAGTACATAAGTTATAGACTTTCGGAGTCTCGAAGTTTATCAGAGCGCACGAGTTATAGATTTTCAGAGTTCAGAGTTGTATTACTATACTATGTAAAGAAAAATGGAGAACAAAGATGATCATGTCTTACATACATTCTAGTTCAGATACGATCTGTTAGTACTATTCAGTACAGTAGTAACGAGGGTGCTCAGTTCAATCTATTCATTAGCCTTTTCATTTACTGGTTCGTAGTCTTGATATGTGGCGACTATTCAGTAGAAAAAGTTTCAGTAATTGCTGCATTGGAGTTAAAATCACAGAACACTTCCAGGGCAAGGTTATCTTTCAATATTGGATTTGTTTAGTTACCAGATTCCCCCTATCCGATTCTCCCCACTTCCCAAACTCACGTTTCGTTGTTAACTTCTATGTTGTCTCTATCGAACTCTTGCTAGCATCTTTTCTTGTCCTTCTTGTCTCTGTCTTGTCTTTTTCACTCTCCAGTACTTGTCGTAACATTACAAATCTTTTTACCTACCTTGATATAGTCATTGTTTTTTACCCTCCTTTCTACTGATATCCCCATATTTTTATCGTTTACTGCCTGCCTAAATGCATGCTAGGAGCCATGCAACAAGTACGTATACCCTGTGTTAGGGAGGGGAGGAGGCAAAACAAAAACAGATAACTATTGTTTCGTTTATGTCCTTATTTTGTTGTAAAGCAAACAAGGGGTAGATAACTACCCATTCAAAGCTTGCCCACTCTTCATCAGGTCTATTATTGTACTCCTCAAAGCACACTCTTCCTTCATCGCAATAACGTTAAGATAAAGACCAATCGTTGTGATATTCTTTTGATCAATGTCGTCGATCTATGTGAACATCGTTACCAAAAGGGACAAACTCGTTGCAAAATGAGCTCGTCTTGTATAAAAATATAAAAGATTTCCTTTACCGGTTTTGGAATTAACATTAAAAGTCAGTTTGCTAACAGAGAGAAACAGACCAATAAGTTGAATTCGGCCTGTTGAAAATCGCACAATGTATTAAACAGCTGGTATCATTTGCTATTCTGCTGATGTCAATGCATGGCTGACCTAGCCATCACAAACACCGTCAATAACCCAATCAATGAAAATACTATTTAAAAATAGGTACTTCAATCTGCTACGAATGCCGAGACCAAACAGCGTGACTGAAAATTGAAATTGATTCAAGCGGTGAGACCAGACCTTGAAAGGGGAGCTCTAATTCAGGAACATCATGAAAAAGGTTTTGAGTGCACAAATTGAGATATGTTATTTTCCTCTGCAAGACGTAGGATAGAGGATACTTCATAATTTACAAAATCAGTAGTGCAATACTTTAAGTAACAGCCTCGTTCCAAGAATGAAAGTTTGGAAGATAGCGTTAACATCACAACTTGTAAAAACTTCACCGTTATCAAGCCAACTTTTGCCCTGTAACTGAGTCCAAATATTTTCATCTTAAGCACCTAGTAAAATTGGAGAAAGTTACATATTCTTATCAGCTTTTTTTCTAAGGTGAAGAAGCTCACATGGCATTTATGATGGTAGCGTTAAATCGGTTAGAAATTTTGTGGCCTCATACACATAGACCAAACTGTAGGTGTAACGCTACCTGTTTTTTCTAATGGACATTCCCCAACGTTTTTACCGAATTAACGGTTAACGAGTTATCATAGAAAGGCCGTAAGTGTTGGTACACATCGTGTTTTACCACCTCTCTTTTAATAATTAACCTCATATGAGAAGATATTAATGGACAGTTATGCGGTCTAGGGGCAGTGTTCACCCCCAAATAAATTTGCTCTTAAAAAGAAGGTATATAATCGTTTAAGATTGACTAAATATTGCTGGTAAAGCCACTCAAGAATTAGGATGACTATTTCATTGCTTATTTAACGTTTACGGCAATTTCAAAGTCCATTCTTTGTTGCAAAAAAATGTTTCCCTTATTGACAGGCCAGAATTAACTGTTGTCCCACCGCCCAACCCCTCCAAAAATGTGCCAAGTGTATGCACAGGAATAAGAGGCCATGATCTTCTGTAGTAAGACCTATCAAATACTGGATCTGAACCTTGATAAATGCAGAATCCCTAATATGGGAAGCTGTATACCAACACAGAAATAACCGGCAGCTTGCATGCAATAAATTGCCAGATGGTTTCTTGTAACCAATTAAAAAACCCCATATGACCAAAAGAAGCGAGATCTCTTAAACACGATCCGTGAGGAAACGATAGACCCAAGGTCTGGTATTTTATAATTTTTGACACTATCTTAATTCGTTTATATTGGAAAACAATATTAATATTAAGATTGCAATTCGGTTAAATACCAGCTCACATACACCAAGAGGTTGATCAAAGTATGATAATCCTTTCTGCAGTAGCTTTGTAGTAGTTTCTGCATTAGCTTGTCTGTAATCCTATCTTAAATAAATGGCGCGCCTTCTAAACATATTGGTGGCTTTATAGATTAAGAACTTTACTTTTCTTAGTTAGAAAGAGGGCAGATGCTACAGATGTAGATCCGTTTTGCTTATTTTGTTTGGCATGAATTTCCGCACTTAATCTGCTTTACAAGGGGAGAAATTGCATGATCACTTTCTCAGATTGGGAAGAGAAATGTCGATAATACTATCTAAGGTAAGGGGACAGTAAGCTGCACCTGGGATACCGATGTTACTGTTTTATTTGCAGATGATCAAAAATAGTTTAGTATCAGGCAAAACCCGTCAAAACGTGTACTTTCACCCCTATCAATTACTTACGGCAAAACCCGTCAAAATGTGTACTTTCACCCCTATCAATTACTTACTGTTTCATAGCCATATATCTTTACTGCATCTTTAGCAATACCATTGAAGGAACAGAATAGAATGTCTCTCTTGAGACAGGTTGACAGATCAGCAGACACTAAGTTATTAAAGTTTTCCTTCGCCGCTCTTGTTTATTATCTGTAATCATCTAAATGGGCATTGGGGCTCAAGGGGAGCATTAATCTGTACAATTTACACAAGACCATGCAGGACCATATTCACGAAGGTAGGATTTTATAATTAACAATTCACCTTCCATTAAACCCTCTTCAGGTAACTTTGTTACAAATAAATCAACAGACACAAACGAACACAAAAATGCAGTACATTGTAACCAGTGGCGTATACTTGGAGATTGGGAGAGAGGTTGTCGCTCTTTTTCATAGCTAAAAATCCGAGTTCACCTTCACCTTTAAATAAACTGCCAAATGTCGCCTTCTTATTGAAGACAGAAGGGGACGTAGTTTAATTGCATAGGTTTTTCTGAGCGGTTTTCCTCGTAAACATGAATGCGGGAGAGCAAGGAAGTTCCGCTATTTCATTTTAAATACCTACCCATTTCTATCACACTATGAATTTCCCTATGTGTCTTGAAATATTCTGTATCAAAGCGCAAGCATGTTCTTTCCCAGAATTTAAAATTACTTAAGTTAGAGGTAATAACCTTACTTTGGTAACCAGCATATACTTCAATTTTTAAGACATTCACGATTCCTCTTAAGACTCGATCTTCTGGTCATACAAGGTGATGTTATCCTCAAAATGTCTCTTAGGAGATAATCACTTCAATCAAGATAAGGGTTATGGCCTAGAGAATAAGCCTAATGGCAGCTACAGCAGAATAGAAACTACTTTTAGCGTGCCTAATATCTCAAGGAAGAACCAAATAACTCATAAAAGACTATCCAGCTATTATTTTTGCTATGTCAATGGGTTTACACTTTTCCGAAACCTTGTGCTTGTTACAAATATGTCTACTGATGAACAAAAATCACTTATATCCGTATTGAGTCATGGAGAGCACCAAATGAATATTGCTATGACTATTTTATTTGCTGCACTTCGAAAAGATTCGCTGTTATATGTATATGATATGTGTATAAAGATAGGTCGAAATTTTTCTCCTTCACATTTCTTCGTAGCGGGAGTCATGTTTGAAAATTTCTCCATGAGGGTTTTGCGCGTACCAAGCAAGTCACAAACGTCAAACGTGAACAAGTTGTCCAAATGTAAGAAACAGGGAGAAAAAACATGTAGCGAACACACCAGGCCAGTACCCTTAAGTAGTGAGAGCAGCTTGGTGTAAGACACACAGAAAATCCTATTTGACGAAATTCACCTATTATGTAGTCAAAAGATTCCTCTGAATGGACTTCGTACTAGACTTGTTAGTAGAGTATATGGCAGTCGCCAAAATTTAGTTCCAGTCAGAATTACTTCGGTTGTTACTCGACTGCATTCCACTACGCAACGGCATAAATGACAAAGACGAAATTTACAAGGTATCGCCATTACGCGATGATAAATAGCACTTCTATTTGACATCCAATTACCTCTTTTCAAACTATTTCTTTATCTAACTCTAATGTACTTAAAATGATTATTTCACTAAAATCCTCAAGCGGCTGTATTGCATAGATTCATTAGCTTTCAGACTGTAAACACGAGAAAAGCAGTTTAAGAGCAGCTATGAGCACACAAATGCACTGACGCTCCTATACGACAAATTTTTAATCAATCTTTACATGATAATTGTGTGGTATAGAGGGAAACAATGCAAGGGCCAGACAAATGAGTTTAGCCTTACTATCGCATTATTCATTTAGGAGAGTAGAAAGTATGGAACTTTTTCGTAGATGGAGCCGTTGAATACAGCGATATGCTAATATTTATTGCAACTGCAGCCTTACCTTAGATACCATATTTGGTATTAGATTATTGATGTCAGTAGATTGCATCGACATAGGCCGGGTATGCTTCATTGACACACCTTTCACGATAAGATACAAAGCTCTACTCTGATGTATATAGAATTTAGAATTTAGAATTTAGTGAGCAGGCGTATTTTGTCAACTTTGATAATAATGATAAGTTGCTAGTCAAAAATCAAACAAAAGATCACATACACAGCACATACTAGAAGCCCATAGTGTCTTTTGTTTCATGCGCCAGCCGATTTATTTATCCGTATTAAGAGAGCGTCAAAAGTAGTAGCGAATGCCAACAGAAAATGGTTTGAACTAATCATGATTGGTATAAGCAAAGATGTCAAACTTTTTTGGTAAGGAATTCTATGATAATTTTCTAACAGACAAAACTTGCTTAGTTTGGTAAAATTTTATTTCCAGCTTTGCCATTGATCTATGTACATTCACGTAAGGATTTATGAAAGAGCAACCCCTTCAACTCCTTTCTGTAATATTGCTCAAGCGAAGTAATCTACGCTTGATCTTGTCTGCATGTCGCAAAGGAACCCTGTAAGAGTAATTACAATGTAGCAATTGTTA
Source organism: Carybdea cf. marsupialis auct. non (Linnaeus, 1758) (assembly GCA_010016065.2). Lineage (NCBI taxonomy): Eukaryota > Metazoa > Cnidaria > Cubozoa > Carybdeida > Carybdeidae > Carybdea > Carybdea cf. marsupialis auct. non (Linnaeus, 1758). The sequence continues at coordinate 6,998 of JAAAKL020005524.1, forward strand.
ATTTTTAAATAAAATTTTTAAATATCCTATAGTCAGATATTCATTTGTAATTTATCCAATTTTCTACAGATGGCACAGAAGTCAGTAGCTCTTAAAATGTTAGCACTTTCTACTGCCTGGCCCTTTTTTAAAATTGACTGAACATATGTACATAATATTACAAACTCTATTTCATCTCCTTCAATACCCGCGTATTATATTTGAAAGCCCTCCGACCAGTACATAACACGCCATGAATCTTGGTATGCTCTTGCTAACCTGAATGCCTTTCACTTAATATTTACAAAGTTCTAAATTTATCAAGATTTTCCATTAAAATGGACCACACGGATGAGACCGATGCTGATAGCTGCGAATGCAGCCACAAGGTTCCCTTGTGTACGATACGGGGATTTGCTGAAATGCATAACCGCAATCCAGAACAGGAAGACGAAAGCCGCTGTAATTCAACTCAGGGTTTGGATACATGCTCGTCATAGGTGAATAGCCGTTTCCAAGGGAACCATTTGGAGAAACAATCTCTGAAGTCGATAGAACAGGGCACGTCGGGCCATTGACGTCCTGGCCAGGGTTCTACAAAGAAAATTGTTATTTAGAATGGTAGGGCTACAAAACCAGGAACATTGAAATGTATAGAAGGAAAAGCATCTAACAACGCAGGGCGATAGTCATATTTACGAACAAAACAGACCGTTCATCTCTTACTATCTAACATTAATTGTTAACTACTTTTAATGCAATAATGCATAATTTTAAAATTGAATAAGAATCAAGATATTACCATAAGGCTGCTGTTTTCATAGTCATTTTTCAAAGCTTTGTCAACAGGGTGTCTCAGATAAATATCATCATCTTCATATCAGGATTTAAAAACAGTGACTTTGCAATTAACTGTTAGCTTAGAGGCATAGGTATGGGATTATATTCATATCCTAGACATTTAATAGCTCCTTTCGCAGCCCACACCTGTAACTCTGACGCATAATTGTTACCAGTTCTAATAGGTTTGACAAAGAAAGGAAATAAAGTTCTGATTCCCTGCTGCGCTATCAAAAAATAACGACATTCAATCGACATGACCTGCTAATCAATAAAGGCATCAATTTGCACAGTGCAGGAGTCTAAACGCATCACAAAAAAATGTACTGACGCCTAATCATATAATTATGTCGTAACTAATCAAAGTATAATAACGATAAAATGGTTTTTACTGCACTACTGTCTGCAACATATTGATAATTATTTCTGAAATTCGTTCAGCATGAAATCATAAAGGTGACAATCTGAAACCACCTGAAGGTCTAACATGCTAGCCATATACGTTTTATATCCCTTTAACTGCGACCTTATCTGTCTGGCATAGCCCACAGCAGGCGCTTTAGATATTGTTACTAGAGGTATTTTTTCGTTAAAGTTGCTTTCTATTTCACCAGGTTGTTTAAAATTTTGTCTGGGAGACGATGTATTTCACCAGACCTCTATACAAAACTATGAAGGTGAACAAAATCCTCTTTTCCTGTGCTCGAATTTTGTTAAGTCATAAAAGTTGGTTATGGAGCAAGTTTCGCAACGAAGACTTCAGCGCCATTTTTGAGGGGTTGGGGCAACCCATCGATGCCTGTTGAACAGAAAACTAGTTTCTTTCCAAATTATATGTATATGAACATGACACTACAGGTGCTGGTAGTCTCTTGCGATATATAAGTCAAGGATGGAGCTCAAGAAAGAACTGATACCAACAATGTGGACAAACTTTTAAGAAAAAAAACAACACCATTTTAGGGGCAGAAATCGATCATCTTTTTGCCTACCTGTTTCTTCCATTTAGTTCTTCTATTCTGAAACCAAATTTTTATCTGAGTTTCACTAAGACCAAGGCTTAATGCCAGGTTCAGTCTCTCACAAACAGACAAGTATCGTGTCGACCTGAATTTGTTTTCCAGTGCCACGAGTTGCTCGTAAGTAAAAGCAGTTCTAATTCGTCTAGGTTTTGACTGTTTAATCTCGCTATCTGTTCCAAATGTCATTTCCTTCTCTGTACAACAGCCAACGTAGCCATGGCAATCAGGATCGGACGAAGAAGGAGTTGATCTTGAATCACTTGTATCACATATGTCCTCAGAAAGCTTTGCAACTACAAAGAAAGAAAAGTTAAGTTGTAAAACTATAGATTTTATATAGTTATAGAACTAAGATTTGCAGTTGTTTAGCTATTGTTACTTCAGACTGGATGGTGTTTGTTCTCCTTCTGCGTCTGTCTCAGTAATTGACACGATCATGACTCCATTCCTTGCTAAAATGAGTTTTGACATTTTCTGAAAAGTTTCCTTATTATCTCAAAACAAAGTAGTCAAAGCAAGGGGACCAGTCTTAACAAATCACAAAATTCAACCCTTTGGGGAAGGGGGGGGGTGGAAAAGCCAATTTAAGAAGACTCTGCCTTTTGGGAGGATAGCAATATAGGAACAGTAGCATTGCTGAAAACAAGTTATCACTAATCATGTCCCAATGATAAATGTGTCAGTCCTGTGATAGGGTATAACCCTCTCGTCAGCTGTTTTAGTATGATATTCTGACCACTATTGTAAAAGGCAAGTGACTAATACATCGGCTGTTCGCACTACCGTAGAATTATGAATACTGAAAAATAGCTTAGTCTCTTATGAATCAATGAAATGGATACAGCAAAGAGGTTAAAGCAGTTGTGAGCATAACAACAGGATGGGGTACAGTAAGCAGGACAATTGTCCGCATTGTAACAAATTTATAACAGCCATATATCTGGCACTTACGCTTGTAGTGGCCTATACAGAAACCAATTGGGAGATGTATTCTATTTTAGAAGGTATGATTATTACAAAGGAAATCTTTGGGGGGGGGGGGGGGGGGGAGGGGGGGGGTGGGGGGTGGGGGGGGGGGGAGGGGGGGGGGGGGGGGGGGGGGGGGGGGGGGTGGGGTAATGATGATGTAATCATCATCAAAAAATAGTCTAAAAGGGCGTTCTAAGCAGTAACATTTTCAAATCCCCTGGACAGGACCTAACTTTCCTTACAAAGTGGAAGCTCATTTGGAGACCCCTGTGTAAGCCACGGTAAACGTTGTTGTATTATACATGATCTATAATGTTAGAACTCCATGTTCACATAAGTGAACATGGACTAATAAATGCCAAACTCTGGAATCTCTTTCTATTTAAGTGACATGGTCTTATAGAGCTTCGAAAAATATTTAAATGTTCTACATGCATTTTAGATGGAGTCAGTTATGCTCGGATTTTAGTCCATGAAGTATTACTGAGCAATTTGGCACCGGGTTAAGTTGGCAAAGGATAAAATCAAAAGAATCTAACCTTTTTACAAAATTGTGATGTTATTCCCGGGCGATCAATTTTTAAGGAAAAAAAATTTTAAATAGTAAAAGGTGGGCGCGACAATCAATAAACAAATCGATGTCGATTTTACATCTCGATGTTTGAATCTGGTTTGATATCAATGTCATCATGCATGCCTGGTATACATTTGTAATATCCTATTCCTTGTTGGTGTTTGCAGCTTTACAGGCACATATATTTGCATATATAATAACTGTTTACCTATTTACCTATTTTCCGATAGCCATACAACTATGACCTCAACAACAAACCAAATCAACACAATCATCAGCATCAACATCATATCTGATTATGTCAGCGTACTTCTGTTTGCACATCCCTCATTTCCCGCTTCTCCTCTAACCTGGTACGATAATATTTATGCCTGCCCGTTAGTTGAAATAATCGAGGCCAAAAGGAAATGGCGTCAGTGGGGTTCCTGTTATTGCTGCATCATTTAAGTGGTTCAGACATGTAGCAAACGCTCATTTCTCGACACTTTCGCCTTTTTGCGTTAAAATGAAACTACACACTCATTTATGGTTATTTCATGAACGTATATCTCTATTTTGTGGAACAATTTGCTTTCAAAATACCCAGCTCTCTCAGTAGGCTGAGGCTATGATTAAAAAGGACATGATCTACCCTCTAATAACCATGGTAGATGAATGTTGGAGTCACAAAAATCATGCAATATCTCCTTATTGTCATGATTTAATCGCACAGAATCAATTTCCAAAGACATCAGAAAGTCACAGAGACGCCTTGATACAGGCGACTCTGCCAAATGCCTGCTGTTGCAACTGCAAGATATTTCGAACAATGACTCAGCAGTAATAATTCAATGACCTCGAATATTCCTCTTAGCTTAATGCAAATCGATGTTTTTGTCCTGCCATGAGTATTCTTTAGACGATGCGCCTGCAGAGCCTTCGCCAATTTGGCCATCGGGCCCCTGCTTGTTACAAAATGAATTTAATATCCAAAGCAGACCGCTTGCTACTTTGCAGGGTCACAATCATCTGCTTGCGCGTATTTGGGTACAGCATTAATAAATCAAATTGTTTTGTTAGAACTTGTTATAACGTTAAAGAGAGGATTATGAAATGGAAAATTGAAATGGAAAATGGGCATCAGCGACGAATGTTGTTAAATTTCTTTTGGACCATCACAATGCGAAACTCTAAAATCGAACTTCATCCCTCTACTTAACTGCAAAAGCAATTAGTATTTATTGCTTGCACCCTATGAACTGGTGTTAACATGCGGGGATACAAGTGCACAGCCTGTGTTTAAAACTTGACTCAGCTGTACCGTTTTCTTGTCACATTTGATTCTACAGTTTCTTATGTCAAAGAAATCATCAGGAGAAGCTCATTTTCTCATTAAAAACTATGCATTTGTTGATAATCCAACAGCGAGTGTCAAGATCTATTTGACAAGTTATACCAACAGGAGAGTTAAAGTAACTTGTTTTGTAAGTGTACTGATAAAGACATTGGATAACTATGAAGTTGAGAGTTCTCTTTAAAGCAGATAATCAATAGTACTGGTGTAGTGTTCCATGCACTGGATCTCGCCATAATAGCCAACATGGACTTACGTCTTCTTAACTTATGAGAGACAGGATCTGAACCATTGTATCTTTTGGTTTAAAAGTTTCATTGCAACTCAAGTCCAAAAGCTTTTTAGTGTCACACACAAAACGTATTCACTTCTTCAATTTTCTAGGGCTATGTGCGACGAATGCAGGTGGTCCGATAATCTACAATTTCTCGTATAAAGACAGTATTACCCTCAGATTGTTGCAATGTCAGTTCTTAAACGTGGATGCTAGAAAGATGCGTGTAACCGACTAAAAAGAGCAGAATTTACTAAACCTTTGTTTCGTACAGGATACGTTTCGTCAAGTACGGTAATGAGTAACACATCTAAAACTAAATTCAAACTGCACTTTCATAATGAGGTAATATCCGGTAATAGATTTTTTGTATCTTATCGATTGGCATGTTCATCACTTCCACCCTTTATATATCATTCGACCATCACAGAAATAATACTGCAACTGTAGATGTATTGTAAGAGTAATCAAAATGGTACCTAAAGACATTTACATACACACGCATTCTGACGCTGCTGTTCACGTAAACGAAATTTTCAAATTGTTAAAGATCTATGTCAACAAAAAGAGAAGCCCATTAGCACATTAAATTAAAATATTCTAGATTAAAGTAGTTTCAAAACTGAAATTATCGTGCTATGAAAACTTCCTTCCTGTCGCAACCGATAATTCCAAGATCCACACCTTTGGCATGACAGTTCAAATTCATCGATTACTCGACTCACGTGATCATAGACATTGGCATGACAATCAATACGAATGGTATTTAGCCATGCTTCTACTCTCGTTCGGTATCCCATTGACCTTCTCTATTGACAGATGTATGATATAGTTATAGGCCTATGCATATAGCAAAGAAAAATCGCTAAAGGAACTGAACTTGGCATTTGCTACTCTTTCTCCTCAGGCATCATTTTTGCCTGAAGATCGTAACAACGTGAAACTCAGATGGGCAGATCCCAGTTTAGTTCCTTTAGCGATTCTTCTTTGCTATACTTCTCTGCATTTATACATTGAGCACTCTCGCTGACGGATAATCAACAGGATCAATGTTATGCATATATGCATACATATATATCTATATATCTATATATGTGTGTGTGTTTGTATGTGTGTGTGTGTTTGTGTGTGTGTGTCAACAGCTCATTCTTCCATGTTTATTAAATTTAATACAAAAAAATCAAAACTTAGCTTAATGTTTCGATCGACTAAACAATTTATCTATCACAAGCTTTAACTTTACACCACCTACTACCTTAGAAGGTACTATTGGAAATCGTCTTCCTTTTATGACGATCTCCTTTCACTACCATGTAAGAGCACAGGAGTGGTATACAGCCGAACAGGTAACCCCCAAATTTTGCTAAATAGTCAATTTTCTATAATCGACTTTTCGCTTTCTACTGCAGTTGGGGAGATTATACTACGTTCAGACAATTTTTATCAATTTTTATTGCCCAACACCGTCAAAAGGATTTCAAAACGTGTCAAGTGCCACGTTTTGTGCTCGACACCATCAATGATAGAACCTCGGGCAGTCGCTAAATCTTAGCCACCAAATTTTAGGTTAGTTTCAATGTGGTGGAGGACAAATTGGGGGTGCTACAGGGTGATCGACCCCAAATAATTTCTTAAGAGATAGAAAAAAGTTTGCCATCGGTAAAGAATTACGAGACGTCAATGGTACAGACAAAAGAGTCTTTAATTGCTAATTTGAAGTATACGTCAGATTTCAGGATTCATTCTTGATTACGTGAAGGAATGGCCACCTTTTAAGGATAAGTACAATTTACATTCTACCAACCATCCTCCCCACACACTCCAATAATCCGGTAAGATCCCGCTCCTCGTCCAACGCGTAAAGAACAAATACGTTTATACAATACCATCATTTTTTGCTGTTCCTACTCATGTTTTTTATGAACTCGAAATGGAATCAAAAAGCAGAAGAGAATTTGAGCTAATGATCGATAGCTAAATGTGTAGCTATTTTAGATTCTTTATACTCAATTTTAGAATTCCTTACTGCATAAAAAGCAAATAAAACCTTTTACTTTTGTTTTCTTCCTTCAACTTAACAACCTTTTCACAGGCATACAAGAATTCCCGCTTAATTTAGCGTTTCCTTTCTAACTGCGAGTAAATGAGAATCTAATGTTGACCCTAAGACCAATCCTCGTACATGCAAGAACAACAAACAGTCATTAGTAACTCTGTCTGTTGCTGTTAATTTGTTTATTTTCTCCGTTTCTCATCAAACTACTACTATTCATTGTTTGTTTTCCGCGAAGTTATGTGTAGTTGTTAGCCTATCTAACTCGTTCGAGAGGATATTGAGGTGGCTCGATTTGAGGTTTTTTATTATAGTTTTGAAAGTTTCTATTTTCTATTCGTCAGCTATTCGCGTAGTTGATAAACGATCAGAAAATCGGAATAAGCGAGATGTAGTATTTAAGGACAAAGGAAATCTTCCTAAAATTTCCAACTTAACACGCTGCCTTTCGGCTCACAGAGTTAACATTTTTCTGTTAATACCCTAACTTCCATTCGGAGGTAAACTACGAATCAACTAAGTAACCAATTGGTTTTTACACAACTTCTTAGCATTTTCAGTTGGGAAATTCTACGGCTTTAAAATATTCCCATGCTCCTATTGTTATGGAAATGTTGTAGGATTCGTCCCTGGCAGTACTTTTGAAGTGTTTGGCGATGTCAAACTAGGAAAAACAGTGTTAATTTCGTCGTCACTACAAGTTCTAAAAACGTTCGCAACAGCAACATCGATTCATAACTGCCACTATTCTAATGCACCGCATGCTGTACACGTATCTGATTTCTGAACCTCATCTTCCCCAAAATTTGTATTTAGTGAAAATAAATTTCTCTTCTTTCCTCCTTTTCATAATCGCAGTTCAAAAATCCTAAGCAGAATAAAACTAAGTTTAGCATGATGATAACACAACCAAAAATTGTGCGACTTGATTCTAAAAACAATACCTCGAACGTACATTTTAAGACTTCGACTTTTACTGTAAGCAAACTGTGAACTTTACAATAGCTAGGCAATACGCGAGTATTGTCTGTAAGAGACAGACCTACAACAAATATATGTATCAGATTGGTGACATTTGTTGTGAAATGAGGGAGCTTTTACGGTGCTTCAAACATATCGCCATTATCGTCTTTTCTATGGTTTACTGATCAATTGACGAGACGAGATGATTGTTTTACTTCCCTAATTTTCTCGTTTCAGCATATGCCGGTGTATTATATGATACTTTTTATGAATGGTTTCTTTGGTTAACGTCAAAAATACTCTTTAGGATAGTTGAATACTTACTTGATCTTTTAATAAGAAAACTAAAGGGTTCAGACGATATAATCGCACGTTAAACTTGTATCTTATGTAGAATTTTTTGACTTTGTTTGCAACTGCATCTTACCCACCCAGGCATCCCCATCCCATCAATTCTATCCTCAATCTAGCTGCCTTGCTAAGGTATTAAACTCGGATGTAAAGATCTGCTTGCATTATAGGGTAATAATGTAAGTTTTGGATCATGCGACATGACCTGTATGTGGTCAACACAATGAAATGAAAGCAAAGCCATTAAAAAAATACAGCTATGAATAGCTTATATTTTTAACAAATCCAGCTACTAATTTCATTAATAAGCTTAGCTATATTTCATGTAAAAAGTGTACTAGCCACGAAAGTATAGTAGTATTAGAGGCTATCCAACTTACTGAATTTGTAAACTTTATTAAAGCTATCGTATTTCAATATAGAAGCAATGGTAAAGATAACCCCCTTCAAGTATAGAAATCTAGGCCTACCGATGAAGGGACTTACTCCGACGTCTTGGGTGCTTTGCTGTCCCTATATTCGACACCACTGATACAAAACACAAAGTGCCGTATTGAAAGAGCTTATGGAAGCATCGTTTTGCTAGGTCCCTCTTTAAACACGCACGTTTATGAAACAGTCATGTCTTTAGGTGTAGAAGTAAGGGTTCTCTATTCTACAAACGAGGACGTGATTTAAAAGGGGAATATTTCCATCCACAGAAAATCCTTCAATATTCGGATGAGATAGTATTTCAAGAAATGGAACTGCTTTACTTATTCAGGTCATAATAGGGAAACATTCTACTTTCTAAATATCAATGGAACAATTTTCTGAGATAGTGCAAATGAGTCACAGAAAACTGGAAATCGAAGTCTATGCTCTACAGTATAAATAGCCTAACCCTTAACAACAACTCAATACAACAATACTTCTTAATATTTTAAAAAGAGGATATTGAAGATTATTCTCATTGATACTGAGAGTTATAAATTTGTTAAAATAGGGATGTTTATCAAATCCGTTTCTGTGGTCGTCACATAATCACCACTTTTGGATTTAATATGATGTATTCAATTCCTAAAACATGACATGAACAAATACCTTTTCTTGCTTCTCGTTTGAACTCCTCAAGGGTTATTTCCCTTCGTCTTTTTAAATTTACTTTGTCTTCATAATTTTCAATTTCCTGGCCATGTTTTTCATATAGAACGTCGTTATTCTTCTGCACCATGTAGCTTTTCTGAAGACTGTCGGGTGATGAAGTTGAACTTCTTCGTGAACTCCCGTTCTGATGTTCTTCATCTATCTTCTTCTTGTTACTTGGACGGCCCAGTAATGCTTCTATCGTAAAGCTCATCCTGATCATGTATGAAGCCAGGTAGATCTATATCTAGAGCCTCTCTCCAAACACTGATGGTCAGAAAAAAATTAAATTAAAGATATAGTCTCCCGAAAACGAATAGGTAGAGAAATCTACTCAAACTGCCAGTTCTTCCTGTCAGAAAATTAAGTAGCTTGTCAAAATCGACAAGGGAACCTTGCAAGATTGAAATGATCGCTAATCGCACCAACTAGGTATTATTTTTCTTAGCAACTGCGATATAGCGAGGAATAGAATTCCTGCAGCATAAGAATCCTTGTGTAAGCAAAGTATTATCTCCTTCAAAACAAACGTATTTCCTCAGGTTAGATATCAGTGACAAAATATCTTAACTATCGATTACGATTTGCAGTAACCGATTATGAAGGATCTACTTCTCCTCCAGAGGTAAATTTGTATTCGACATGTTTCACATCAACGTTATTGAAGATTTCTCAACATGCAGTCTATTACAAACATATTACCACTGAAGTTTGGTCCATTACAGAATTGTCTCGCAAATATTACAATGAGTACGTCACGCTTTTAAAACATTCAAATCTGCAGCTCAACTACACACAGAGTTATGTAGAAATACGCACTGAGGAATGACGGCCTCTCATTAACTTATATCTTTGTACATCGATGTCTGTAAATTGAGTATGTGTCACGATGATATGAAATTACTCTACTCAAAGCAATGAGGCCATCATTATGTATACAAAACTCTACAAATAGACACGTTAAAAGGTTGACTCACATAACTTAAGTTGATTCTTGTGCACTTCCCTTTATCCTGCTGTCAGATTCGAGGGCTCCAGATAGATTCCAGTGCTTGGTGATATCTCCAAATGCTTGGAGGCTCAACTTTTATTATACGATTAGCATAAAAAGACTATTATCCATCAAATGAAGAGCTTTTAGTACTAGACAGTTACAATTTAGGAACAATAACCCTACAGTTGGTATTAAAAATGGAGGAGTCATAGGGGAAAACCGAAAAAGATCTGGCGAACTCAACGAGCTATTTAATAGCCACCAACATGGACTGACGGTTTCGCTATCAACTGATCGAACTCATGGAACGTGTTAGCTAAACCATCGCCCTTATCTATTTCTATCGCAGTCTTCTTAGGTAACAAAGATGTCAGCCAACTGTGAGCCCATTTGAATTCTTGTCTCACTCTCAATCAGTTTGTCAACAACCGGTTCGTGTCAATTGCCGATCCAATTAGTCTAAGTGTTCTGTCATTGCGGGCGGTAATTTGTTGGAAGTCGTGTTAAGGATTAGCCTTTTGATAGGAAAAAAGGGTGTTATCGTGCTGTTGCTTTGCAAATGACATTACCAAGGACCAAAGCTCTCGAACTTTCGACAGTTCAGTACGAGCCGTAGTGAAATTATAAAATTAATGGATCCACTATTTAAAAACTCCACTCTTCAACTGTCTTTAACAGAGGCAGTAGTAAACATATCCGAATGTAAAACGGACTGTCGAAAGCAACGATTTTAGAATTACTAAACATCATATCCAGGCTGGAGTTGTTAAGAGAATACCTAACATTTAACACCCCCGTCTTGCAAGTACACAAATCGATTGAAGAGGTTAAATCAACCTATCGGTGTCTTGTCCGTGGGAAAATCATGGTTCTCCAGAGGAGAAGGTAAATAGACATCATTTCTGCGTGAGTAACACAACTATTGAACCCAACCTTCGTGGTACAAAAAAATTCTTCCAACATTATAAAGATCTTGATTTCTTGCCATCTTTTTCACTTCAGGAAAGGTGATGACACTTTTCGAATAAATATACTGATTATGATCTCAATGATTTCAGTCCCCCTTGGGAGCCTATGTCTCCCTTGGGGATGCATCTCTTCTTATCAGGAGGTGCGATGAGAGATCGTGATGACACTTTTCCTGTGACACTCCTGGTTGTCAAGAGTGCAAAATAATAAAAATACTAGCCTGGTTTTTACCCACAATTTCAAACCATTTTATCAGTAAATTGAGAATTTATGAACATCACGATATTCAATGTTAAATATCCCCCGGTTTATACGTAAACGTAACTATAGGATCCCCCTTTCCCCTTTCTGACTCCATTATATGGAAACAATAAGGCCCGGCAAGGAGTATTTGTATAAAGAACAGGTTAAGGACATCTTAGTCTGAAAACTGGCTAACAACATCAAAGCTCACTCGAATCTACTGCTTCTTATCACGAGTTTAATTTCGCCCTAGAACCATACTTTCTGACATTAGTAAATTCTTAACCAGGCAGTAAAGCGTTTCTACGTTTCTACAATGTTTCTACGATTATAGCATTTCGGGATTAGATTTAAGTTTAAGGGTGAAAATATACACCCACTACCTTTTTATTTCACTCAAGATTTGTTAAGGAGGGGCCTATACAGGCGACACGGGCTAGATGGGAGCCCCATATGAAAAATGACTATATTGTTGGTATATGTGTAAGCGAATGG
>JAAAKL020005525.1:0-19180 GCA_010016065.2 Carybdea cf. marsupialis auct. non (Linnaeus, 1758)
AATATATCCCTATTTGAATCATCCAACAAACATTTTCGATTAATCGATCAATCAGTGTGCAGTGGATAGCCTTAGTAGAAACTAGAGCTGTCCACAGCACAATATATCCCTATTTGAATCATCCAACAAACATTTTCGATTAATCGATCAATCAGTGTGCAGTGGATAGCCTTAGTATAAACTAGAGCTGTCCACAGCACAATATATCCCTATTTCAATAATCCAACAAACATTTTTCGATTAATCGATCAATCAGTGTGCAGTGGATAGCCTTAGTATAAACTAGAGCTGTCCACAGCACAATACATCCCTATTTGAATAATCCAACAAACATTTTTCGATTAATCGATCAATAAGTGTTAAGTGGGTAGTGGGAATCACAGTTTTGGTCACTTACCTCACTAGTATCAACACTTTCAACCCAGGGTGGGGTGAAGCACAGTTGTTCCGATGATGGGATTCTTGAAGTCTGCTCCTGAATGGCCAACGAAAAATCCTGGAAAAACATGCAATCATCTAAATTAGCATCACAGAAAATAATCACTGCGCAACATGATCATTAAGAACAGGTCGTACTACATTTGGATATTTCCATCCATTTTTGAAACTGATCTGAAACTGAACTATGACTATGAAAATCAATGCCATAGTAACTCATGCCATTAGCTAAGACAGAAATTTGATTGTGTACGTACTAGGCCAATAAAAGGGATAGCGACTGATAGCAAATGTTTTTAATATCTATCTTAAGAAGTCTGAAAATGGCTAACTAGGCCCATCGCCTTAAACAATTACAGATCTCTAAAATTATAAGAACGCATGTAGCCCTTTGCGACAAAAAATGACGCGGACCAAATCTTTTTAGCTTGTTAGTAAATATATACGGTACTCATATTTGTACATCTTGTTGTACGCGAATACTGGAAGTACAATAAAACATCATGAAATTAAAAATAAGGATACTATTTGAGTAATGTATAACAATTATTGAAATTACAAGAAAAATTCCCCTCAAAATAAATTTAAAAAGGCACATGAATCCCTTACATCTACATCATATATACAATCAAGCTACAATGAACATCTATTTAGTCTGTAACGAAATTTAAATAAAAAATAACTAAAAAAATTTAAAAAAAATATAAAAAAACAACTCAAATAAAAATGATTATAAAAATAATTTTAAAAAAATTAAAAAATTAAAAATCAATTTTAAAAAAATGACAAAAGCACCATAAACATCTGGTATATACTTATACGATAAATATATACTTTGTCACACCTTAAGCGAATCCTCTGGTGTGAATCCAGTCCCTTGATAGCCATAAGTGGTGACATAATGGGAAGGACTTCGAAAGCTATTGATGACTTTGCGTTCGCTCCCATCGTGCATTTCAGATACGTTACTATGACGACTACCAGCCTGATTCTCAGTGGTAGCTGGGGGTGCTTGTGCTGCCTCTTTTTCCGAGATCACAGGGAGCTGTGACATGGACATATGTCTACAACATGGCGTCTGAACACCCTGTAGAAATTAATTAAACGAATGATCAATGTTGCTCCAGAACTGAATTTTTCAATCAAACACGTTTTGCTGGTGGAGAGCATTTTAAAAATCATGTGCTATCACCGGACGAAATCGCCCCAAAACACGCTACAATGCTAACTTCATCCTGGCAACCCTGCAACTCTAACTTGAGCTGAGAAACCCTCGATTAAATTTTGATTAAACAGCATGATGGAAAACAATTTGCCCAACAACTTTTCCATCCAAAGTTGGCTAACAAATGTATAGGACCCCTGCTTCCCAAAAATGAATATAGAATCAGGTGTCATGGGCCATGTAATATAGGACACGCATCATGGGCCAAGTATCATGAGGTATGTATCATGGGACAAGTATCATGAGGTATGTATCATGGGACAAGTATCAAGAGGTATGTATCATGGGACGTGTATCATTAAGTATGTACCATGGGTCAAGAAAGGTAGACAAGGACGGAGATAGATGCTGGAGGTGGAAGGTGACACATTTGAAGATAGTGAGACGTGTGACGGTCGGAGGGGGCTCACCAGTGACAATAATGGGATTGCGAAGCAGGAAATGAGAAATGGAAAGGTAAAAGGTGGTGATGTGGTAACGCAGTAGTAAAGAGGGAGGTAAAAGATACAAGGTGGTTCTTTCGTATGTAAGGTGTAAGTAGTTCTTTTGTATGTAAGGTGTAGGTAGTTCTTTTGTATGTAAGGTGTAAGGATTTCTTTTATATGTAGGTGGTTCTTCTGTATGTAATAGGTGGTTCTTTTGTAAGAAAATTTTAATTTTCTAATTGTTTTCCTCGCCCAATTTGCTTATATATGTAGCAGCCAATTATTGTACAATATCTTTTGGAATACAAAAGCACGTACACTTGTTGGGAAGAGCGAGATCAAAGTTTAACTGTGAATGTGGAAGAGATGTAAGTGGTGTAGAGAAGGATGATAAATCAGAGAAAGACGACATGAGTGCATTGATGAGTGAGGGAAACCAGGTCGAAAGGGGAACAAATAGAATCACATAAAATCTTTCAAAATATTGCATCATTCAAAAATAAAAAATAAAAAAATGAAAATGTAAGACAAACCCCCTCTATGAGTACGCACCGAGTTATTTTCACTGACCCAAGGTGGCGTAAAATTGATATTTTCATACGATGCCATTTTTGACGACATTTCCTGCTGCCTGGCCCCCGCAAGAGAGTAATCTTTGACACTGTCCTCTCCCCCATCATAATCCACTTCCGGTCGATCGAGGCCACGTAATGCAAGGTTATCAGCAATATCGTGTTGACTGTGAGCAGCGCTCTTGGCATCACTTCCTTCCCTGCTTTCAAATGTATCAACGTTTTTAGTTACCAGTCCCTCTGTCTTTTGCCCTGTGTGACTGGGCGGTGCAGAATGCTTGTAAATGGGCATCGAAGAACCTCCCAATGATCCCTAAGATCAGAATAGAAACTCACTATTTGAGTGGCAAATATTGGGCGTTCACCCGAAGATTAAGAGATCTGTCATCAGGTTTCTCCCTGGAAAATAATTCGTGAGTAGCGGAACAAAAGGAAGTGGGGTCCGGGGGCGTTTTGAGCCCTCGAAGATCACCCTATTACAATAATACGAGTTCAATCCCTGTACTAAGAAGCTTTTACAAATTCTCTTCAAAATAATCATGGGGCCCACCCAGTCCATGTGAGGGGCCCATCCAGTCCATGTGAGGGGCCCATCCAGTCCATGTGAGGGGCCTATCCAGTCCATGTGAGGGGCCCACCCAGTATGTGGGAGGGGCCCACCCAGTCCATGCGAGGGGCATCGGGAAGACGGAAACTGTAGGAGGCGGTCGGATGTATAGTGCAAGTGTTTGGATACCCCGGTCTCGTCACACTTGTGTCACACTAAATACGCTTGATCAATAAATAAACGGTGCAAATGACTGTGCTCTACTGACCCACTTACACTACAATCACCCAGTAGGTAGATTAGCTGATCAAGAAGCTCAACACTCGTTTGGCAATATTGAAGCAAGAGGCCACGACATATACGAAAAAAACATTTTAAAAAAGTTGTCCTTTTTTTAATGCTGAAGCATTTGGTCCCTTTATAGGAAGCATTTTTGTAACGCATGAGGCTCCCTAATCCTGCATACAGGAGTAATCCGAGGTAAGCATACTTAGAAAAGGTAACGCAGAGTAGCCACTACCTATTAGTATTGAACCCATGTCACATTAATCATGCCACCACATGTTCCATTATCGTCTCTCAAGCCCAATCTGCTGATTTCTCTGTAACGTCTGGCGCATGTTTACACCTTACCCAATATAGCTATCACGTTTATTGGACAAGTGCTATGAACTTGACTTTTCGCCTGCAGTGCTTTTATTATATTTCTTTTCAGGGTGAATTAACTAGTGCTTTTACCCGTAGTATTGTTGGAAGACATACGGCTTGTTAAACTTGGAGGCGTGAGTTATTCCAGGCGACTTTACTCCTGGTCACATCAAGAATACACAATCTTATGGTATTGAACAAACGCCATGTCCAGTATCCTACCTCGTCCTAAAGTGCATTCAAAGAGGGCAACGATGACAAACAAGCTAATATTACCTCCAATATCGTACCTCTAGCAATAATGTGTTGGGCTGTTGCATCTAAAACAACTGTATACAAGAATACCTCTTAAGTATTTTAAACATCAGAGCGTCTCCGAAACTTCGTAAAACTCATAAATTCATAAAATATTCCTCTCAGCGTTTTCCTCTTGTTGACAAATATCAATAGTCAAATTCTGAACACCACATCATAAACAAACGTCAAGATGCCTTCTTCTCAAACCTTATCATTTAAACACTGTCCATGATTCTATGAACTAAGCAGCACTTAAAACATTCCTACAGACGTTTGGTGGATATCAAGGGTGATCACCAGTACCTGGAATGAGTATTGACCGCCGTATTTTGTGAACGGGCATTTAGTGCCAGGGTTACTCCTTATATTTGCCAAAAAACAGTCAATTTTTGCCATGTTTACTCAACTCGACTATAAGGCGTCATTACCGACATAACCACGTCAACAGTTGCAAATATTTATTGAGGTATGTCTTGAAGATCCTACATAAGATCAACATTCTTCTTATTATTTTGAGATAACTTCAGATTATAATTTCTTACACTTTCATCATTCCACGGCGGAGTTAGAGGGATTCTTTCATTGGATGGTATCCGAGAGCTCTGTTCGAGTTGCTGTGGGGCGGCAGCGTAATCCTACAAGTCAGACATAAAATACGTCAGAAATCATTAAGACACACGACAACAAATATTCCCATAACATAAGCAGGAGACAGCAAACATTCCTATAACATAGGTAAGAGAAAACAAATATTCCTACAACAAAGGTAAGGCACAGCACAACAAACATTTCTAAAACAAAGGTAAGAAACAACTAACATCTCAAAACGTAGGCAAGACACAAGAAGTATGTCGAAACGTAGGTAAAAGACAACAAACATTTCTAAAACACAGATACGATACCATTTCTTAAACACTGGTAAGATACAACAGAACAAACATAAGTAAGACACAACAAACATTCCTAAAACATAGATAAGAAACAGCAAACATTTCTAAAACATAGATACGAGACAACAAAACATTCCAAAACATAGGTGTAAGGCAACAAACATTTCAAAAACATAGGTAAGACACAACAAAGAGTTCTAAAACATAGATAAGAAACAGCAAACATTTCTAAAACATAGATACGAGACAACAAAACATTCTAAAACATAGGTGTTGTGGAATGCTTGAAGTACTCTCTCCGTCCTATCTCTCGAAAAATAGTTTCCCACTTCACGAGAGCAGATGACAGAGCACAGTACCTCCGGGATCGTGGCAGGAAAGCTCAGGGTCGGTTCAAACTCACGACCCACGGATTGTGAGTCTGATACTCTACTACTATGCCACTACGGCGTGTAAATGATGTAGCCTTACCCGAACTGAGTCTGTCTCGTCTTTTATGTAATTGTAAGACGAGTCTGGCTTCAGTTTCACTTGCTTCTTCTTCGTGGTTTGTTGATTATTTGATGGAGGTGAGAGTGCAGACTTGCGACTGGTCTCAGTTGTCTGTCCTGCTGAAGCAGTCTTCATTCCACTTACAAGCACAAGATCCTAGGGCATGAAAGCACGTCAAGTATTCAATAGGGTGGTATCCCTGGAGGTACAGGATGATGCACAATCGTAAAAGATACGGAAGGAGTGATCAACTTCGGGGTTGACTTAGTACTCAGTTTGTGTTTCTGTGTGTTTGTAGGAGGTATGTTAATGTCAGATCACGAGTACAACTAGATAAGGATATGGGTTACATGCGATCGGAGCAAGAACTGCGAAATGAAAGGCGGGGAGACATAAGGAACCTGTCCGCTTTCCCAGACTAACGTCTACAATAACGAAGGCATCGCCAAATGAAAACTTTAACTTTAAGTGATGGAAGGGAGAGGAGGGGTGGTAACAAGTAAGTAAGGCAGTACACACTTGCTTGCATCCACAGTCAAGTCCCATGTAAAAGAGTACCCACTTCCCTTTAGACATCTGGCGGACCTTAACTTTGAGGGATGGGAGCGAGGGGTGCTGTGGCAACAATTAAGTAAGGCAGGAAACGACTTTTGCATCCACAGCCTAGTCCCGTGTAAAAGAGTACCCACTTCCCTTTAACATCTGGCGGGCCTTAACTTCGAGGGATAGGAGGGATGGAAAGTGGGATGGGAGGGATGGAAAGTGGGATGGGAGGGATGGAAAGTGGGATGGGAGGGGTGGAAAGTGGGATGGGAGGGATGGAAAGTGGGATGGGAGGGATGGAAAGTGGGATGGGAGGGATGGAAAGTGGGATGGGATGGTAACAAGTAAGTAAGGCAGTACACACTTGCTTGCATCCACAGTCTAGTCCCGTGTAAAAGAGTACCCACTTCCCTATTGACATCTGGCGGACCTTCTCTTTGAGGGATGGGAGCGAGGGGTGGGGTGGCAACACGTAAGTAAGGCAGTAAACAACTTTTGCATCCACAGCTTAGTCCCGTGTAAAAGAGTTCCCACTTCCCTTAAACATCTGGCGGACTTTCATCAGATCTCCTTTGTCTAACTCCTCAATGAATACCATCTCTACAAAAATCGTCACGAAGTTCACGGTTCACTTACATCATGGGTTAAAGCAGATTCATCCTCTTCGTTCCATGGGGGAGAAAGGCAGACATTCTCTTGTGACTCACTCTTGTTTTGCTGTTCTGCACGGCTTTCATCTTTTCGATCGGAGAAATTCTGCAAAATCAATTTAAAAAGAGTATTAAAGACATGTCTACGCCCAATAAAAGGACAGATCCATAATCCTTGTAAACAGTAACATGTGCCAGGACAATTTTTTTCCTTTGCTCAATACAACAGAGGGTTGCCACTTCAAGGTATTGAGTTACTTTGAAAGGAGTAGAAATAAAACAAAATAAACAGAAAAATAGATGTAAATTTCATAAAACATAATACTTAAAAGAGAGTGTTATAGAATCCTGGTGGTGACATATTTCCTTTCCTCTAGTATCTCCTCAAACTTGAGAAAGTAGAGAGACGTAATGATAATGCTGTAGCAAGCATATTGTGGCACTTCGCATTTATTTATCTTCAAAATAATTGTCGAATTGACTGTTTGCCACAGTTTGATATTCTTCCAGCTCAAACACATTGCAATGCCTGTCAGTCTATGATCCCGAGAAACGAAAGTAAACCTTCTTGAATTCATGGTAACTCACTCTTGCCAAGTTTGAAGCTCTAACATACAAAATTTCCAAACAGGCTGGATTTTCCGTCAACATCACAGAGGAAAAACGCTTGCTCAGGGCATCAGCTGGATGATATAATGACTTACTTTGACTGAATCCGTTTCCTCGTCGTGCCATGGTGGTGGCTGTCGTATGCCCTCCTCTGTTGCCCGCTGATAGATGCCCTCTTCAGAACGTTCCGCATATGTCATTTCTTTATGTCGATCTGCAAATGTGAAATCCTGTGGGAGAGATGAAAAGTGGGAATTGAGAAACAGCTGAGAAATTGAATAAACAGTAATAAGAAGCAGTAACACTGGAAATCAATACGTTTGAAACTTTCCATTTTTGTGTATTATCGTCCTTGTTGCAGTCTATGCACGCAAAACTTGGGCCGTAGATGAAAAAGACAAGAGAAAATCTAGTGAATTTAGCATGACATGAGTGCGTAGTATAACTGATTTTGCTATTCACCGAATCCGACATGAATCTGAGATAAAAGACTTAGAAAGAGACTAGGTGTACCTCAAATTACTTCTCACGTCAAAAGAAGGAACGAATTCTATGGTTTGGATGTACAGATGGACTAAAGGACAACGGCTATGTAAAAATGGGATATAATGCACAAGTTCCTAAAAAGGAGCGTGAATGGAAGAAACCGCCAAACGGAGAACACACATTGACCAGCAGTGATGGAGAAGTTAAGTACCAAAATAGGAATGTAAAGTGTGATACTGAGTTATGTAAAACAAGTATTTTTTTAAAAATTTTACCAAAAAATAACGTGAAACAAGAGGAAAGTTAGCGCAGAGGTGCAGAAGCATTACAAGAGGCTTCAGCAGATACATGTAAACCCAAGAGAAATAGAAACTGATGAGGTAGTACTCCTGGGCGGAAGTGTGGGGCCCTGGACACTTTTCCAATGCGGGGCCCTGCTAAAGAAAAGTATTATTGTCAATATCTCCTCACCCCATAAAGCTGACAGTGCCTACTGATATATTGGTTCCTGGTTTTATTTGCTTTATTTGTTCTGCCTAGTTGAGAGCCCTCATCCATTCTCAAAACGCTTTTGGAAAAAGGAGAAATCGACGCAAAACATTCTTCTGAGATGAAAGTAGGGGGGGCTTCCTAAGCGTGGAACCCTGGGCTACCACTCTGTCTGACATACAGTAAAACCGCCACTGGTAGTACTCATTCTTGAAATTGAATTAAAGGGCGGCAAAAAATCATGTTCTGGATTACCACTGTTTCATCGCAGCAAAGATACAAAGCTTAATATTCCTTGGTTCCTAACGCTAGGAACCAAGCATCAAATAATAATGTTTTGTTAGAGAGATTTAAAGCTTGGAAAGCTGATATCTAGGTGTTGGGAAAGGGCATCACTCTCAATTTTGAGCGTTGAAGTTCTTACTAATAGGGAAACATGAAAATTTTCCACGATTCAAACATTTTCAAAAACGTGACATCACACTTTCCCTCCGTATTCAAAGCTGGAGTTAAAGCCTGGCCTCTGCTATTGACGATAAGGCCTCAGAGCAATAGCATGATATATAATTTTTATGGTATACGACAGTATAATGCAGTGGTCGAGTGTATAAGAATATATCTTACATTAAGATACGCACAAAGAGCACAGCACTTAACAAGAAGCACACCAGAACAAAACACATCACTTACCCTAACACAATCCATTTCTTCATCTGGCCAACACATGTCCAGCTCCCTTGACTTCATTAGTATTTCATCACTATGCATGAATGGTGGTGCTCCCGATTTTGGAGGTGGAAGGCTTGGGTTTGGGCCCACGTCTGGAATTCCCCTATTCACTATGCAATCCTGACAGCCTGGATCCTGACACCATTGTCCGTAAGAAGCTGGGTAAATCATAGCACTTCCAGCATCACTGTACATATAAGGATAGTATTGATCCTTCTGTGCACCATACCCTTTGACCCCCTCAGGCAAGAATGGCCTTTCAACTCTACTACCTATCTGTACACCTGGTGGCACTGACCTCTGAACCATAGACGCATTAGGCTGCCATCCTTGTACGGTTCCATTCTCTGTAATTGTTGGTCGAATCTTTGGTTGAAAATGGTTGGGATAAAGAGGATCAATGGGCTGCTTCCCAGTTAATGGATGCGCCATTTGAGTATGCCGCAATTGCTTCTGGGCTAATGGACGCGGTGCAAGATGCTCTGGGGGAATAGTAGAGGAAAGTTGTTCACGTGGCATCTGTTGCCCTGGTAACTGTGCAGGTAATTGCTGTGAGGGTAGTTTCTGTGTTGTCATTGGTTGACTTTTGGGTTGCGGTGATGGTACATGCTGAGAAGGTATTGGGTGAGTTGGCAATGAATGTGGGGCTTGTTTCACATTTTGAGATGGGGCAACTGGTGGATACTGATTTCCTGGTAGCCCTCTTCTGGACACATCTCTTGGCTGCATGCCATGAGTCATGTATCTCTGTTGTGGGTACCCTTGACCTGCTCCCCTCATCCTATTTAATGATGGGGATGAAGGGTTTCCAGTGGCAGGCGTCGGGTGACTAGTGGCAACTTTCGCCAGCAATGGATTGTGCAAGCTACCCTTTGTTGTCTTCCCTTGCAGTGGTGCAACTCCTGCAGCTGGCTTTCCAGTATACTCTTTATCATCAGCTCTATGCCCTCCTGATTCTGATACATGTGATGGATGTGCAACTGGAACATGATGTCTCCCAGGTGGCAATCCACTGTGATTATATCCGACTTGTGAAGCATTCTCTTTTTCTTTATGTGGTAAGGGGACCCTTGCAGTTACATGGACACCATTCCTGACAGAATCGGACGTTACTGGCATATCACGACCCTTTATCTGACGCTGTTGCATAACATTATCCTTTGGCACTTGCATGGGTAAAGCACCACTTGGCTTTGACAACTGTCTTTGATGAAGATGAACATTTGCCTGCCTTGAAACATGAGGCGGCACTGCTGCCGCTGATGATGAATGATGTGGTCTACTTCCCATAGATGTTGTAGCAACTGCTGATGGTGGAAGATGCCTTGGCACTGATGCACCTCCTTTAAGTCCTCCATCATGCCTTTGGTCCATGGGCATCCCTTGGCTAAAATTTGCTCCCTTTCCTGGCTCCTTCACTGGTCCTGATTTCTCAGGGTCCATTACAAGTGACCCCTTAGCTGCCAAGCCTCCACTTGCTTTCCCTTGACTGTGCATTGCTTTGTGATCATTCCCTTCCCCAAACTTCGCTCTGCTTATGTATGGGGACGAACCATGAGATTCTGTGGTTTCTGCCCCTGGTGCCAATGTGGAAACTCGTCCCTTTGCCACTGCTGCAGAAGGTGCATTACCAGATCCATAGTTAAGCCAAATATTCTTGGAGGGAGCAAACTGCAAGAAACAAAAATAACACATTCAATATCTACTAAAGCTGGCTTCCTAATACCCAGCTCTCCAACAAATTATGTGACTGGATATGTGTTTGTGTGTTTGTGCACATGTGCATGTGTGTGAGAGAATAGGTGGAAGGGCTGATTGCTCGAGCAAGTGAGTGAGTGAGTGAGTGAAAGAGTGAGTGAGTGGGTGAAAGAGTGAGTGAGTGGGTGAAAGAGTGAGTGAGTGAAAGAGTGAGTGAGTGAGTGGGTGAAAGAGTGAGCGAGTGAAAGAGTGAGTGAGTGAAAGAGTGAGTGAGTGGGTGAAAGAGTGAGTGAGTGAGTGAAAAGAGTGGGTGAGTGAGTGAGTGAAAGAGTGGGTGAGTGAGTGAGTGAAAGAGTGGGTGAGTGAGTGAGTGGGTGAATGAGTGAGTGAGTGAATGAGTGAGCGAGTGAGTGAGGGAGTGAGTGAGTGAATGAGTGAGTGAGTGAGTGATTCATTGAGTGAGCAAGTAAGTGCATGCGAGAGTGACTGAGTAACTCAATAGTGTTCAATGCATTGAGTTGTATGAGTGACTGAATAAGTGAGTGTTTTAGTGTGTGGGTGAGCATGTAAGTAAATGGGTGAATAAAATAAAGGGTGAGTCTTTTATTGGGTGAGAATATGAGCAAGCACATGAGTAAATGAGTCAGCGAATGAGAGCTGTAGAAAGTGGATGGTGTTAATTGAGGTAATCAATGAATTATGGTTATAGACCTTAATTCACATAGTGACAACTGGTAAAAATGGATAAAAAATCCTGCAAATTCCTGAGGACAGATCCTATAATTACAGTGAAGCTCAAAGATACGACAGCAGGATGGGTACTTGAACTTCTATCTCTCACGACTCCTTAGCTATGAGTCATAGCACCTCCCTTCATTGCCTTCAATTTGGCTTGATGTATTCTACACTATCACTTGGTTACTATTTTTCAACAGGGGCATTCTAAAAGAATTTCAGGACATCTGGCAGAGTTTGGCTACAATCCGTGGAACACAACTCTTAAAAAAGGGTCCCTGCTACTTATACATTCAAGTGAACAATAAATAATAATGTACACAGTGGCAAGAATTAACATCAGCAAACTGAGCACCAGGTGGGGGTACCGCTCCTAACTCATCCTCTGGAAATTCCATAATTCCAGACTTAAAGGATTAGTTGTGTAGAATACTAGTAAAATCGTACCCACTTCCCTGGACAGATCTGCAGATCATTTATATAAGTACCAACTTTAATATACCAGTTCAATTCTTACGAACTATCAGTGGAATCAGTGAAAAAGCCCGATGACAAGCAACGGTTGTCTACAAAGCAACGGTTTTCTTGCTTTGATGTGAATGGAGTCTAGAACAGCCAAGTGAAAAGCAGATCAAGCTTTACCAATTCTGTGGAGGCAATCATCTGTATACATTTCGGCGCAGTCTGGGTTTTCAGGCAAGTGCTGCCCTATGGCAGAGTCACAACTACTCTTAGTGGTCTTTTGAGATTTTGAAACCTGAGGTGGTTGTTTCCTTTTCCATTCACATCAAATCAAGAAAACAGTTGCTTTGTAGACAAAAAGAATTTGTCTTCTCATCCAGTCTTATTTGGCCTTTTCAGTTAACCACTCAACATCATGAACACTGATTGGTCAAAACAACACCAATCCGGCAGTCAGAATACTGATTGGCTACCTTGTAAAACACAATTGGGTAATCAATTTCCCTGATTCCCCTTTTTAGGTTATTTTCTGACGAATTGTTCTATGAGGAGTGTCAGACGAAAAAAGCTTTTAAGTACAAAATGAATTCGCTATTTCATGCAGTTTTATTATTCTGTACCATCACTAAACTTTTCGAATAATTGAAATATACTGCCCATGTACGTAGAGTGGAAAGCAATGCAATCTCAAGGAAAATGATGTTTACTAAAGCAATAGAAACCATATTACTGAGACCTATGGGTTCAGATTTCAAAGATACTTGGAGTGGACATAAAGTAAGCAAGGCTTGCAACACAATCAACAAAGGAGTTTACCAAGTTAGTGCAGGAATGCATTAGCACGCCTATGTGAAGTCACATTATATTGATGGAGGATCTTGCAGGAATGAAGGTTAAACCTCCAGGGGATACTAGGATAAGGTTCAGTGGATTGTTCATTACTACTAAGCATCTACTTCAGGGGATCTACTGTCCAACTGCCAAACTGTAATCAGCAATATCAGGAGGAGAAGCATTCTTAAAGTGAACCAAACTTAGAATTACTCTCATACTGGGTATATACAACTTGAGGATGCCTGAACAAACCTGGCGTTGCCTTTGCTTTGTTATTTCTTCTTCTTCCTCTTCTGACAAATTACATCTGTTGAAAAGGAAAAATAGATAAGGCCATATAGAAACAATCTCCTCAGAAATGCTTTTGATGACAATATTCATTCTCACAGAGACATGTAATAACAGAGTGACTTTGCAAAGTATTAGAAATATACAGAGGATACTTTACATTATATATAAACTATATACTATATACTATATACTTATATATAAAGGATATATTATTGATCATTCAGAAACCAAGTATTGCCTTTAACCAAAACTTTGTCGTCAGAAAGACTGTATGTTTTGTATATTATTTTAAATGTTCACTTGTTTTAGTTTTAGTGTTTCCTAGTATGTTGTGTTATTAGTCAATAACATTCACTTTCCCACCATCTCAATCTTCTTTTTGTCTTAATTATGTTCTGGTTCTAATAAGTGTCATTCAAATACAGCTTTTCAGTCATACAAAATGAGTTGTCTCTTAAAGATGTAAAAGCTTCCACAACAGGAAAAATAATGTTCCAACACATGAAAGACAACTCTTATATCGCAAACCAAATCTAACCCTAGGACTGCTTGTTCCTACCATAATTTTGGCCAATTAACCACATATACAGAAAAATTCTGAACTTGGAAAAGTGAAAGAGAGCCATGTACAATCAAAACATCAAATGCATCCTTCATGTTTTATTCTAGTTTGTACCACAGCTTGGATGGGATTTCTAGATGGCTCTTGCATTGCAATGCAGTTTTTTCTAATAACAGTCACACAACCTATCTTAAATAAATTGACCCTTGGTATCACATGATCTCTTTCTCCCTCCAACTGTCTTTCAACTGCATGCCCCTGATGAGCTGGGGCAACATTTAAATTACCTGATATAAATAATACCACCAAAAACATTAACTAACCAAGATAGTCCTCTTCCCCAAAGGGTCGGAATAAGGAAAATTTCTGATTGGACATTTTTCAAGACAGCTTACTACACGTTAGTGAGACCACATGTTTTTAAGGCAGTGTTAACAAAACATCTGGAATGAAGTTTTGCCATTTTGAGAGTTGTCTTGACTGCCAATTGCTAAAATTGCAAAAATGACTGTAAATATCTGATGTCCCAATGCTATTTTAACCCCTACTTCCCCTGAGCTCATTATCTAATGATCTGTGTATACGCTAAGCACCATGTGATACATATCTCCCTACTAACTATTGAAAAGTTTTCCATTCCCTTTTCCAATCCGTTCCCTTGTTAGACATTACAGTGTGTTAAAAATCCATCTAACTTAGTCATATTCTTCTCTGTAAGCTCTAATCTAAGTCAATCTACTCCTTTAAGACCATAGATATTTCTTTATCATACTATACATTGCTTCCATCACAAGGATACAAGAAGCTTCCACTTGTCCCATCTTTCCCGGCTGGCTGTTACGAACACCCCAAAATTATGTCCATGCACTCAATTTTAGAAAAAAATATATGCTTCTATGTACTGTATTGTACCATCTATCTGCATTTTGCAGGATCGGATTATTATGGTGCCATATGTATGCTGTACACTTTCCTTGGTGAGGGATAGAGTGGTACCTAATTACACAGGATTTTTATCGCATAGCATACCTAGTATAGCATATTCCTTGTTTTCTGTAGACGGACAGGATCTATCTTGCAATGTTCTTGTTACTCTACCCACATCAACTCTTCTTTCCCACCCTAAGGCAGTAGGCCTACCAGAGCTCTAGATCTGTTGGGTGGGAATACAATATCCATAGTGGTCAACGTGAACTCAAATATATGAACTTTGTAGCATGAGCATGATGAAATATCCCTTTTGTTCTGGCACGCACATTATATAAGATTTGACTATTTTGTCTTAGGTCCTATCTAAAATCTAAAGACCCATTCTGGATGTGGATGGAATGTCTGGAAGCCAGGGAGGGGAACAAGTTCCACAAGGATGGGGCAAATTCCCTGGGGGGAGGGGGTGCTGAATCATCAACACTATGGGTATTCTTTAAAAAATATAACAGTTCAAACATACATAATGATCACTGAATATATCTAGAATGCCTGTCTCGATTGTCTCTCAAACACTGGTTTCTACACCAGGAAAACTTTTTCACTAGCTGTCACAACTTCCTCCACAGATGCATCCATCTCCGGTAGCTGTAATTTTGGTAGTTGTCACCTCCGTACACACTGTAGCAATAGTTACATTCTGTAACTATTTTAACAATCAAAAACAGATGAGAATGGATATACTTATTGGTTAGTTCTTCCCTATTCACCTTACGTTTTGAAAGACTATTATATTCTATTTTTACATTCCTTTGAAAAGCTCATTTGCTTGATATATCAGTGGTGTAAAGCATACCTGGGTGTCTCACGATCCAGTTGGTCAATGTTTCTTTGCAGTATATCATCTATAAAAGAAAACATTCTCTGAAGTTAGAACAGAAAAAATCCAATCACAGCACTCCTAGTCAATGAAATTACACATTTTTGATACAGTAGGATAAAACTCTAACTACCTCATCAGTTTAAAAAGAACAGAATGAAATCAATTAAATTTTTCCCTAGCTCTTATATCTGATTTAGTGAAACTTTTTGCAAACTATATTTTAAACTGATAACATTTTGGATCTGTTAATTGCTTAAGCCAACATTACCCTTGAAACAACACAGACTTCATAGGAGCAAACAATGAGACAAAGTAACGGTAAATGATGGTGGATGATAGGAGCAAATGATGAGAGAAATTCTAGTGGTTACCGAGTTGGACTCACATTCCAGAGGTTGTGGGTTTGAACCCTGTCTAGCCCAATATAAAGACTACTGGTTGGGGAAGGCGATAGAAGATCACCCCTGTGAATGCACTCTCTTCCCAGTGCATCACTCACTCTGTCTGGGTAATGGGTTACACTCGAAATTGAGTAGTTTACAAGTTTACAAGAACAATTTGTGATTGTACAGTAAGTAGCATCACCTATTACCTTACCACAATAGAAATGGACATTAAGGTATAAAGAAAAAATATTAAAACATTTAGGGTTAGCCAGGATGGACACTGAGACTTACAAGGGTAACTTAAAAATAATTACATTCATGTTTTAAACTATTTCATTCACCATATGTATTGGATGCAGTATAACAGCTATTAGAGCAAATAATCTGACACAAGAGACTTCCAGTCACAAACTGTCTCTGGAAATTGTGCACACAAAAAAACTAAGTTAACTGCTCCATGTAAGGAATTATCAAAAATAAATACTTATAACTTTCAACACCAGAAAAAATCCGAAGATCCGATCTTAGTAACAACTTAGCATGTTACATATAGCTTTGAAGAGTACTGGTAAGAGAAATATCACAAATGCCTACAACAAAATATACTTCAGATTTAAATGATCCTTTTTCAAAGGTTGCTTGTAAGAAATGACAGAGACAGAGAAAGAGGAAAGGATGCATAAGGAGTAAACATAAAAAGCATATCAAAGGAAGGATATAAGAGAGCTAAAAACAAACAAGACAAACATCATATTCAAACGAAATGCGTGAAAGGTTCTTGGGATGTTTATTCCAGTCTGGCTAAATTGGAGAAAAGTAAGTCGGGGAGCGGTACGAGCTGTGTACACCTTCTATGATGACGACGGTGATGCAGTTTTAACGCCGTGCATTCCTCTTTGCAAGGGCCAGGGCGCTGCCCATGTACATGGGACTTGTTGCAGCATGGAGCATTTTATGACCGAAAGCCCTCCCTGACGTCACCAATGTCCATTCCGGGATTTGAACCCTGTTCCTCTTGAACTGGAGGCAAGGAACTTATCCACTAGACCACGGAAGTCCCCATCTTTTGACCGTCTATTTGGTTCTTTCTTAATCAATCAAGGATTTTTCGAAGATCTGCAGCAACTTTGAAAGGCAGTGAAGAGTTGCAAGATTTTGAGAGGACCAAGAAAATCCTGTATTTAGTTCTTGTGCTATTTGTAGCATTTGTGTGTCCCATGGATATATCTCATGTTTTCATCCACGCTTATTACTACGGTTCAACATTCAATGACTACGATGGCAAGGTGCTTTATACCATTTACTGATCACTACATACATTGAAAGTAATAAGAAAGTGTGCTTACAGAACAAGAGGCATCATTACAATTTGCCAGTCATATTCTCGTACGCGAGATTTTACGTTACAATGTACGTGGATATGGTAAAAATAAATCAGTGCCTTTGTCATGTTCAAACCAAATGCAATCATAACGTAATTGCGAATTATCAACAAACTGAAAGGGGAATATTTTGAAAAGGAATATAACTGATCCAAAATCCTGTAAATACCACCATGTGGTAGTTCATTCCTATTCTTAACATGTTGTTTTGTTTCAACATAAGATGTGCAACGTTGAAACCTGCCCCGCTTCATCATTTGTCATAAAAAATGAGAATCTGTATAAATATTGACCTGAATAACCACTACACCTTACTCTGGACATTTAGTTTGGTGCCGTTGGTATCTTTCTTGCAGTCTTTAACAACATTTTATCTGCTACAAGGCTCTTTACAAATTCAGGATTTCAAAGACAAAGAAAATGTAAAGAGACTCTCCTTCTTGTATCCACTTTTCTACATCTGTTTCTATCTCTTTTACATCTGTTAATTTTATTCTTTTCATTTATGTGTTTTTACTGGAATTTCTATTGCCTCCTTGTTTCTTTTTTTTAATTCTTATAATTTTTGTATCCACCCCTATATTGGTGTAAATCAGACCAATTGTGTTGTAGATAGTGAGTCTGCCATCTGTAATCATTTATTGTCCAGCTCTGCCTGTGCTGTGAATTACTCTGATTTTCTGTTTACCATTCTTGCCAGGGCAAGATTGTTGTTACATTTAAATGTTCTTGAGGCAATGTTTAGAGTTGGCAAAAAAATAGCTTTTCTGGCTAATCTGAACTTCTGTACCACTAACAATCTTTTCAAGAACATACAGAGTTTGAACATCAAAGAAAATCAAAAAACGGTTATACATCTCTAGCACAATACATTCGAAGAAACAGCATACTTCTTGTAAAGATAGACACAACAAAGCAGGACAACATCAATGTACCATCATGTCAAGTATGAAACTGGTAATTCCATGTACTGCAGCAATCAGGTTTCACTGAAACATTCTTGTCATAATATTTGATCTGAAGCCAGTTCATAAATGTTTATGAAACATAGGTCTTCTCGAAAAAAACATTTGATGACGACATCATTGTAGTACTGGAATGATTTAGCTCTTTCAACAACTTTTATTCTTTGCTTCCTGCATTGACAAGCTTTTATCTAAAAATTTATTCATATAAATTGGTGCTGTAAAGAGAAAAATGCCTGTTTGCCCCAGGATGGAACCATTTGGGAGGAAGTGGGGAGGGCTTCACTTGAAAGATTTTAATGAAAATATTAGGTCAGGCTCAGCCTAACTAGCCTGTCCTCTATCTTCACCACTGAACTGAGGGACATATCCCCCAACCTTTTAGTGCATATGAAAAGTCCCCACCAGAAGGGTTAAGATGTATTCTGCAGGGTTAACATTACAGTCGTAGAAATGTCCAGTCAGGGAAATGTCTGGTTGGTGAAGTGTCAGTCGGGAATGTGTCAGTCGGGAATGTGTCAGTCGGGGGTTCATCGGTAGGGGATGTGTCTGGGAATAAAAAAATCCTCCATCAATTACTGCTGGGAATTCTTGCGATGCTGCAAAGAACTCACCTAACTCTACTCACAGGATTGTGCTGCAAGTAGAAAGTTGCAGGATAAGATGAAAAGCAGCTGTATTTCAGTAAAAAATATTGATAAAGAAATTAAAGATTGTCCCCTTCCTTCCCCCGTGTGGTACCTAATGTTTAAGGAACACTAGTGTTCGAGGCACCCAGCAAACTGTAAACATCTGTTTATTCATACAAACAATGTTTGTGTAAATGAGAGAGGATTCTGTTACAAATGTGTTACCTATACAGACGTTCATTACAGAACTTATATTCAGTAGTTACTTCTTTCGTTCTCTTTCCAATTTCCAACATAACCCCATATTATCAGAATATCAGAAACGTGTTAGAAAAACACTGTGTTTACTTTGCATTTTTCATGGTCCTATATGAAAGCACGTAAGT
>JAAAKL020005526.1:0-19179 GCA_010016065.2 Carybdea cf. marsupialis auct. non (Linnaeus, 1758)
GGGGGACAGCCTATTCCATGGTTGACTTTAGATATCTGGAGTCAAATCTTACTATTTCCAAAACTCTTGATTTGTGACGTCATCATTTTCCCTGCGCATTTTACAGTGAGATCGCCCTTCGCACGCATCTCACCTCGATCGCCAGCATTCAAACTCCAGTTGCAATCGATGAACTGATTGTTCAACTTTTGAGCGTCAAAGTCAAATTCAGGAAAGAAGAAAATGAACGGGGAGCAAAATCTCCTTGGGTACATCTTCTTTCCTGTTGCCTGGAGACTGCTTCAGCAATCTATGAAAGTGTTCGCTGGCAAGTATTGAGAACTTTTCTTGTGTGTGCAGGACAAAAGTGGGTTACTTTGTTGTAAGTGCCTGAAAGAATTAAGTTGCAAGTGCTGGTCACCTTCCAGATATCACATGTCACGTCCTTGCTGAAAATGTTGAAGAGCTCCTTCACGTCGATTTTAACCAGCAATTCGCTATGACGATATCTGAGACAACTTCATGAGATGAAGGGTTTGGAAGAAAAGAAATTCCATTTAGCGGAGAATGTTTTGATGTTTCTGCAACTTGATAGGTTAAACAATTAAGATGATTTTAGTATTCGCTGGCGAGCGCGGGAAAATGTTATACTGAACGCTCTGGCGATCGCAGCAACCACAGATATTAGCAGGCACAAGAAGTGTGTGCGGACAGTCGGAAATAATAGGTGGCAACTGGACGACTAAAATGCGCCTGATAGAGATTAGCCTTAACATACTGACCAGAGGATATTTCATAATGGTAGATAAGATATCCTCTGCACTGACATTTTGCCATTGTTCTATCAAAAATCTCTTTTCTCTGGAAGGGGGAATGGATAACACATGGTCGCCTACGATAGCTACGTCATTTCTTGTTTGCTTTCTCGGATAAAATTCCATGAGGGAAGAGAAGTCCTCTTGGTTGCAAGCATTAAGGGTTCTCTCACCTGTTGCCAACGTCCTGAGCTGTACTTTTTACATCGTATCCCCCTCCCCATAAAAATGAATTAAAGTGCCAGACAAGATGGTGGGGTTACAATAGCAGAGAACCTAGTGCTGAAATATATCAGACTAGAGTGTATTAAAGAAGCCTGGAGGGGGAAAGGGGTGGCAAAAATTGTATTTTTCTTTGTGTGGAAGTTTGTTAAAGATTTAGTAATCTACACTTGTTTCAGTTAGGGAACATGGCCTGCGAATTGCCCCCATGGTGCTAACACTTCGTATGCAAGAAGCTCTCTCGTAGTCATAAACCTATTGATTCGTAGTTTGTTTTCCATCGGGTAAGTGAATCGAATAAAGAGTACTAGAAAGTATATATATATTTGGATTTCACTTCTTCCTATCTGCCTATCATCTTACATAACCCTGTAATGAGCTTGTGAAAACCTTGGAAGACAGTTGATTTGGTGTCACGCTGACCTCCTCAAAATTGATATCACGTGATAAGTATATGGCTTGCACCTGCAGGAAGTATTTTAGGGATCATTTCTCAAGTGATTTTCAGCAGTTATTATCAATCTCCTTTGATTATGAGACGAAGCAAAACCTGCTGCTATTTATCCCCTCTGTCAGGGGAGAGGAGACGTTGGGGATTTGGTGACATAAGATAATGAAAACATTACGCAGTTAGTTTGGGAAGTTGTATTCAAAGAAGTTCGTTTGTGAGAGAGGAGACTTCACTCTGCGTAACGATCGTAAGCTGACAAACGTGAAATAGAACATAAGATCAACCAGGTATGTTACATATACCCTACTGTGGATAGACTGAGCACAGTTCTTATCTCTCTTGATCTATCTTAAACACACCTCAACTGCTGTAGCAGCTTTGTTCTAGAAAGAATCACCAGTGGCTGTGGCCAGTGGCTGCAGCACAGAAGAATACTAGAGACTGGAAGAAACGTCAAATCAATCATTAAGGTCGTAAGAGTGTAAGTAGTTGCCTTCTGCTTTACCGGAGAAGGGTAACGGGAGTGTTTTGGGTTTTTAATAAGATTTACAGTGTGATTGCAAAGGGACAGATGTGAAAAATAGTGTTAACTTTATGGACAGAATGAAGTCATATTTTAAAGGGCCTCCTGGTTTGTGGTTATATAAAATCTCCTCTTATTATTTGAAAATTAAAGAGTCAGAAAGAAACCGTTGAACGACCGCTTCTTGTCATTGGAGGATCTTAAAATGAAGTATGGGAATATCTTTAAACCTTTAAGATTATCCACTTCTTAATTCGCATTTATCAAGCAGATATTTGCATTGGAAAGCCGTAGCATAAAAGAATTGAGCAGACTATTTTAGAACTGGTTAGGCAAGGAATCGTAAACTTCTTGTCTGATAGTATGCTGTGGTTGGTTTTAATAAAAACAGCTTTCATTTGCTTTAGGATATATGATAGTAGTGAAGACTTCATAATATTCACAGGGCATTCCTTACTGTTGGTTCGTCTTATGTTATTTTTATATTTGTTGGCAAACTTAATATTTCGTTCCCTGTCAGATGTAGCATCGACCTCTTTACAGATATGTCTCGAAACATTTTATAAGATGATGAAACGTGGGGAGTAAAAGATACGCTACTACATTTCAGCTTTGCGTGC
Source organism: Carybdea cf. marsupialis auct. non (Linnaeus, 1758) (assembly GCA_010016065.2). Classification (NCBI taxonomy): domain Eukaryota; kingdom Metazoa; phylum Cnidaria; class Cubozoa; order Carybdeida; family Carybdeidae; genus Carybdea; species Carybdea cf. marsupialis auct. non (Linnaeus, 1758). Next base: position 2,611 of record JAAAKL020005526.1, read on the forward strand.
TACAAACTTTGGCAGAAAGTGTAGACTGTAGGCCCACCATTCGTAGAATGTTCTTCGTTTGATAGCATTTTAAGCTTGGTAGTGCTTACAGAGGGTATTTTTATAGAAAAAGGTATTAAGAGAACAATCCAAAGTCGCAGCATACTGCAGAGGTTTATGAGGGAATCGACTAAAATCAGTAGGAATGTCCAGATACAAGGAGCAGTGATGACAGTTCCGAGACAAGGATCTTGAAAGTCGATGAAAGAGGGAAACCGTCACTTATAATCTTTACACTTGTCAGGATGACATCTCTGATAAATGTTTATTCCAAGATAATCAAGTAGGCCTAATTTAGTGTTTAAACACGGAATTTCTATGGTTTATGAGGTTTCAATAAAGAGGGTTCTTAAAACTCTTTCAAGTTAAAAATCCAAATTCTGAACGGAATAGACGCATCCATTTTCTGAAGAATGTATCTATTTGCATGTATTTCAGAAGTTGAAAAATGTCGAGTCATTTAATAACAAGGAAGTTTGTGCCTTCAATAGCAGCAATGACTCAGAAGACATTTGTCCACCTAAAATACATATATGATTGAGAGTTAATGATTGCACCACTCTGCATTGCAACAACTTACGTTAAGATCGTCCTAAAAATTACTTCGCGACGGGAGTCTGTACAAACGCTCTCACTTTATTTCGTTTACGAAACAGTAAGCACCTTGATACTTATACATCACTTCAAACGTCATCAAACAAGTAAGTAGAGATTGTTTGTTTTTCTCAAATAATGTGTATGCCGTGACCTTGTCTAAGTGCAATTGTAAACTTTCGCCCAAAGATACGGGGTTAACATTGAAGTGTATTTTCATCTGATGCCATTGACGATGATGAGCAGTAACAAACTACTAGTGTAATAGAAATACTCAATTCAGCTTGTTGCCCGAGTAACAATATTCGATGAAGTATCCACCTTTTCTTTCCCGACATTTAGGGGGAAAGATGAAGTCTCTGAAAAGCAGGATTTAGTGATATTGTTTAATTGGAAACCACATCGTACGATTTAGAAGATTTCTCTATTTGGTTTCATAGCCTCCGTCTGATAACCCAGGTCGAGTTTACAAACATACCATCTCGAGGCTAGGGCTTTTGTTTCACTCGAAACCGAAACTAAGGGAATCCCCATCGCCATCATTTTTACCAACGGATTTGACCTCTAAATACCAACACCAAGATATTAGTATTTTAAAAAGAACTATTATAGAAGCAGAGATTTATAGGTACCAAATGTTATCGAGTATCAACAGTACGATGGTTGTTTAGTTTGCTGTACACTTTGGCGATGGAAAAAGAAGGGGATACCATTATTACCACAGTGGTGTGGAAACGCACTCATGCGTCACCACGCGTTTTGTGAGGGTCATCTTGATTTCCCCTTATGAGCTTTCGAAACTATTTAGTGCAAACAAGAAAAACCGCTTTAATTCTCGCGTCCTCTGGTAGAAACATGAACTAAAAGCATATGGATTCGAAGATAGATAGTTCGAGGATTTCTTGGAAGAAGTGATACGAAGGAATATTTCTTTTCTACAGTTAATGAGCGACCTATCTGAAAGTGAACGGAAGCGAGTTTTTAAGCCAATTCATTCCTGCAATTTAGTTTGCGAATGGAGAAAAAAGCAAGAGCCTTATTACCGAAACATTTTCTTATGCAGGAAATAACTATTTTAATTTAGACTTCTCAATTTTTTTCTTCAAAGGACAAATTGAAATCGGGCTTGTGTTTGCGTCGTTATCAAATATGGCGCATCGAAGTGGTTTGTATAGAAGTTTTTCTAGCAGTGACTTAGAATCAACTGAGCGGATTCACGATTATGTTAGCGATCAAGAAAAAGGAGTTGGAAATCGGGTCCCAAATTTATCGAGAGATGTAACAAGATCAAGTATGGTGATGCCAACACTGAACAATTTAGGTAGAAGTGCAGCACGACAAAGAGTTTATGAGGCAGTTATAAACATCAACAGTTTGCATGACCTAGAAATGGAGCGGTCGATCAATTGGTTTAATTTTAGCAGAAACTTATTGCCTCTGCGAACACTCGGAGATGGCAATTGCCTCTTACATTCAGCATCGATGTATATGTGGGGGGTACATGACAGTAAACTGACGCTCAGGAGGTTACTGGAAAAGCGACTGCAACACGAGAACCCCAATTCAGGTAAGAAGCATATTCGTTGATTGACGTGGATTTGTCTCTGCAGACTAGGACTGTACTTTTTAAGACAGTGAATAGGGTTACCAACTTCTTTACTTGTTTATATGCCTGAACTTTAGTTACCTATTATATGTTCTTTATGAACAGCATAGCCTTGCCTGGCTATGCATTTTTCATGTTGTGATACAAGATCGTGAACTACAGTGATCATCTCAAGAAATTCAGATAATAGGCTAACAGTACGTAAGTGGCAGGCTTTATTTTAGTTCTTAGTATGTCAGGTTATCTATTATTAGTGTTAACCACCCATTCTAGGCCATTGAAATACCTCTGCAATAGCATAATCAGTACTTCTGTACTTACTCAGCATTAAAACCAAGATTTTATTGTGGCGGTCGAAGCTGACAGAGAAGATGATCGTTGTGCTCAGTCATGATAACTGAGGAAACAAACAACATTGCCAAAGGTGACGTAACTACTGTTAATCATTGTGCAGGGCCAACACCATGAAGTTGCAATAGTAGCAATGTTTGTTACGAAGAGTTGAAAATGGGGGAATTCCGAGGCACCAGGCAAAGTGGAAGGTCTTGATTAGCAATCTCTCATCGTCCCTCCTGATAAGCAGAAAGGCATCCCCAGGGGAGACATAAGCTCCCGGGGGCACTGAAGTCATTGAGATTGCTTAATTAACTAAGCAATTTATTCCTTCAATTATTTATGTTACAATCATAAAAAAGAATTTGTAAAATGACCAAATAGAACAACGAGGTTTTGATTAGCCCCGTCAGTGGAAGATCGCATTGTCGCTTTCATGTCGAGTTTGCAGCCAAAAGAAAACTAGAATCATGTGGAGATATAATTTTTACCCTAAGCGCAAAGTTGTCGTTTTTGAAGCGGCCGTTCCACTTTGTTGGTTACTTACAGGCTTGATATGACATCGGAAGGGTGATAAGTGATACCTGATATGATCCAGTAAAATGAACTTGTGTATCGACTGTATAGGACATTGGATCCAGTGACTGTGGTGTAATGACAATGAATATCAGTTAAGAGTGGATGGCACGCAAAATTTTATGACAAGTCATACCTCTCCTCTTGTGTTTGCTGGTGATTGTTATCATCCAGGCTGGGGCCTGGCTTGCAGGGGAAATGTTTTGACGTCAGAATCAACAGAATATGTGCATGGACACTTCAGAGTATAGTTTTGCTAAGACTCATAAATCAAGATTTGTGAGTGTGCCTCACTCACAGCTCAATTTTAAGAGAGGTAGAAAAGCCAGTAACTATCTATGTATACTGTTTCATTCAATTTGTTCAAGGCCGTACATTTAAGTCTTGTAATTCCTTTACGTAGTATAGTTATGAAGCCATATGCAATAGTGATGTGGATAGTTACTAATATCCTCTGTATTGAATTTGGAGAAAGTACAACTGGTGCCATTTCATTTCTACTGTACCATATCTGTATTGTAGTATAGTGTACAACTGCATTACAGCAGTCAAATCATCAGCATTTTATGAAGTTTCCCCTATCCTGCTCTGTTTAATAGTCCAGTTTTATGGTTGCGTTTGTGCAGGGAAATTATATGCAAGGTGGAAAAGGCAGCAAGAAATAGAGATGAGGATGTTGCCCCTCGATGTCACATTAACATACAATGAATATAGCAGAGATTGGAATACAGTAGTGAGCATGGCATCTTCTGACAGTTTAACAGGACGGCCAGGTCCACGATATTGCCCATTAGAAAGCATACACATATTCACTCTTTGCAATGTCCTGGCACGTACAATAGTAGTCCTGAGTGATACTGTTTACAGGGGTCATACAATGGGAACCATGCAGCAGTGTAAGATGGGTGGAATTTATCTGCCATTGTTGCGATATGAAAGTGAATGTGAAAAATCACCAATTGTCATTGGTTATGGACATGGCCATTTTGAACCATTAATTAGCAGTGAAGATCTTCAGATACATATATGTGGAAATGTGGTATCTGAAGATGCACAGCATTGTATTCCCTTGACTCGACACAGTTTGGAGCCTTTGCCTGTTCATTTCCTGACAGAACAGGAGGACAGAAAAAAACAAGAACTACTGGAAACCTACTTGGAGTTGTCATCATTGCCATTCAGTGCTGAGCCCTACATGACTGCTAAGCAAGGTGAAAAATTTGTGCTATGTGCTATGATAAAATTTAGACCTCCACCAGCATATACAATTCAGTTGATGTGGAATTTGTTTGCAGAGATAGACAGGATGGAAGAATCATCATCTCTAAGTGATGCAAAAGAAGCCATCGATTCAAAGCCAGAAAGAGTATGCTTCTTACATTCATCAGGTTGCAGGAATGTAGGCAAAAGTCATCTTGGTGGATTGTGCCATGTTTGTTACAGTAAAACTCTTGGTGACAATGAGAGTTTGACACAGGCTTTAAACTCTAAATATGATTTGGAAAGAACAAAAGCTACTAGATCAGACCCTTTACCTGTGACAGGGGGTTTGGGTGCAGGACAACACTCCTCTTTGCCAGAATCTGCAATAAGCAGGACATCAATCTGTAAGAGATCGGGGTGTTCAAATCTTGGTAACAACAAATTGTATGGGTTGTGTTACAATTGTTATACGAAAGAGGTTACTGGTGAATTTGTGTCTCCAATGTCAGATATGCATTCAGTGGGAGAATATGTTCAGCTCCAACCAGCTGTTGCTACAGGAAGAGGTCATGTATCATTAAGTAGCTTGGATGATGCAATATTACCTGCAGCAGTTGGCAGTATGTCCCTTAACAATAGGCATGTTCCATTAACAGGTGAGTCAGTTATGCCATTACCATTTGCCTTGAGTGCAACAATGGGCCATCCAATTGATACTCTGCAATCAGCACAAGCCCAAACAACATATGGTACTTACACAGCTGCTAAGACTGAAACTCTTCCTGGTCTGGTATCTTCTCAAGATTACAGATACACTCAACTTGAGGAGATGCCACAGATATATCCTATGGAAAATAAGAATCTGTGTGTTTTTCCAGGGTGCCCAGAAGCCAGACAGACAGGTTCAACACAATGTTCTTTTCACCAGGAAATCAAAGAATGCAACACAGAGGGATGCAAAAATAGGGTCTTTTCAGATGAGTTTGGAGTATGCAAGAGTTGTTTAAAAGAGCAGCAGCAGGTCTTGAATCGCCGAGAGGAAACGAAAATACCAGCGAAGGACAAGGCAAGGCAAGGATTGCATCCACAAACAAATAAATCGATACCTTCAACATTCATAGCTCCAAGTGTTTATTCAGGATACCCAGGACCAGGACCAGGATTTGTTTCTACTGCAACAAAAATTCAAGGTGGTACTGAACTAGGTGCATCCTCAACACCAGGTACAGGGTACCATTCTGAATTAGGCCCCATTTGCCCAGTTCCTTCTTGTGGTAACCCTGTACAGAATATAAAGCATGGACTTTGCAATAACTGTGCTCGTGCAATTGAGTTCGAAAAGAACAGGAGGGCATCAAATAGATGCCTAACACCTTTGTGTGATAATGAGGCTGTTGAACAGTATAATAGGCTTTGTGCAAAATGTTTTTCTCATGTTTATAATGGTGAGACACCTTTGACTCCAAGTTCAATGCAGTTGCCTGGTGGAGTACATAGGCCTCCTTATGACGATCTCCCAGAGGGATCTTTGACAAATTTTCTTCCAGGTACAAATGAGTGGCAACTGTCTCCCAAACCATGTATTATTGAATCCTGCAATGGATCAGGAGTACCTGCATATGCAGGGCTTTGCAGAAACTGTTACGAGTCAAATTTGAAGTTGGAGAGAACACTCGCATCGCAGAAGAAGGAAGATAATAAGGTATTTGTTTTTCTTCCATTATCTCAAGCACATACTATTCCTCTTTAATAGAAAGTCTAGGCTCCAGAGTACTGTTCAATTTTAAGAGTACTTACTTTTGGTACATATTCAGACAGTTAAGCATGAAAACCTCCCCCTCCCCCATCCTATATGATTTTGTATCCTTACAATTTTCTTTAATGATTTTTAACCCAAATTGGTAATGATGGATGGATGGTAATGGTACTATCCTTTCAGAGAGTGCCACCCTTTTTTTATTTGGGGTACTTTTGTTATAAAATTTGCACTCCGTAAATACATATTTATCAGTTAATTGGCCACTTTGGCGCACAAATTTGCAGAATGTACCTCATCTTACTGTCCAACCAGTCTTTCAGGGGGAAGCAAACTCTGTCAGGCTGCACCAGATGATATTTTGAGGGATGCATGGAAGAGAAACTTAGAGTGAATTAGTTGTTGTATGAAACACCAAGAGGTATTGCATTCTGTATAAATCATCATTTTGTTTATAGGTTGGGCTGGCAACTGTAGTTTTGTGAAGTGTTTGTATCGCTGTAAATCATTTTATAGGTCTAGAAGCTTTTAAGAGTAAAGAGAAGTGTATTAAGGCCCCCTGTACAAAGATGATAATGAGCTTCGACATCCTAATCTCCTTGTAGTGTAATTTATTGGGTTATGACCTGCTGGAGTGGCTGTACACAGGTACTATTTCAATGGGCTCTGTCCCCTCCTGTGACCATATTTGCTAGCATTGATGATGTTTGTTTGCTTGTTTAGTACCATGCTAGTTACATCTATTTTTCTGTTTACTTTCTGTTTCTAATTCTTTTCAAGTAACTCAATACCTTAAAGTGGCAACCCTGAATGTATTGTGTGAAGGATTTTAAAAAAAATATGTATGTTTTTGATGTTAATCTAAGGCCAGTGTAGGTTTCCACCAGTAGTAAGAGATGTTCATGAAGTGTTTGACCAGGAGTCTTCAGCTGCAATTCGTGCTGTTGACAAGAGCCCTCTTATGAAGCCCAGATGAGAGTCAGTTATTTTAGTCCAGTTTTCTGGTAGTTTCTTGGAAGAACTATTTTAGCAAAATAAGGTATGGTGAATTCCACATTGGTGTAGAGATTTCAGTACCCCCAGCTCACATCTGCGAAGTGTGTAAACACTTGTTACACGTGAATATGTACACTCCTATGTACACACACATCTGTACTTGTTTATGCACACCTGTTCCTCTGTATATGGGGTTTCTCTCTAATCGTACACATCCTTTTATGTTGAAAGGAAATATTTTATACGTGTAGATGCGTTTGACATGGAAGGTTTATTAGGATTCTAGAAATGAAACAAATACAAATCTTTTCAACCAACGTGCAACAGCATAAGGTTTCAGCCACCCTATTTTTGATAACCTATTTAAGTCATGTTGTTTGATTTTAAACTTGATTTTTGCTCTTTCATCCGTGTAAACTCATATAGTTGATTCACAAAAAGGGAAATATTGCATTTTCCTTATTGTATTTTCTCCTTATAATATTATGTTGACCCTCTTTCAATAGGCTGTGAAAAAGGTTACGGAGGAAATCTATACGCCATGCATAACAGTGGGATGCCCAAGGCAAGGTGTTCAAAGCCAACAGATGTTATGCGATGTCTGTTATGCAAGCAGAAACGGGAGAGGCCCAGTGCCGCAAAAAGCAGTTGGTGCCAATGCCAAATGCAACGCGAAGGACTGTATTTTCTTTGGAAATGCAGAATTCGGGGGCTATTGTTCCAAGTGCTTCGTGGAAAGAATCAAGATGCAGGAAGGAACACGAGGTATTTTTTAGTGAATTTTTGTGTGTATTTTTCCGCGTTTGCCATTTATGCGGTCAGTCTCTCTCGATTTGCAAGGAGTTTAGACAGGCAGTCCCTTGCCCTGGCGTGTTTCGTTAGATACTGGTTGAGTATGATAACACTGCATCAAAGAAATATGATATGTACTTGCTTCAAATTATATGGACGAAGTGTTTTTTCCCAACTTTTTATCCACACTTACTCTGTATAGGGTGGTCTTTTCTTAAGATCTAGTTCATGGGGTTGCAAACATACATTTTAACCTGTATTTGCACTTCTATCTTCTTTTATAACTTCTGAGGGTAAAAAGATGTCCGACTTTGGGGTCTGGATTATTCACTGATATTACCCATGTTGATTGGTAACTCCTATTTTGACGAAGGATGCAGTTTCACATTGCTCTCTACATAGGTTCTATCGTTAGTCATTTTCAGTTCTTAGCTCAGACAAGCTATAGATGCGCCCAGTACCTCGTTTTAAAACTTGTCACTGTCCATAAATCAACTGTCATTTGGGATATTGATTTAGCCAACCTACTCTAGACGAAGGGTATTTATAACGTCATTTGATGGCCGGTCGGGCCGTTACGTCACCCCCATATGGAGAGCGTTTACTGGAGTAGTTTTTTCGCTTATCCTAAGAAATTGGAGGACCATCGTGCACAAGGGGCAAATCCTTTTCCCGAGTATTCTCACGGAGGATATCTTCTTATCTGTTAGATTTTTAAAATTAACGCCCCGAAATTGGTTCATTCATAACAACAGATCGGTTGCATCTGGAAAAATTGATTAGAAAAAAGACGTTTAACTCATAGTCGTTGCTGCAAAACCTAGTTTTGCTACACTTTGTATTTATTTTCTAGAGATTTAAACGACCATTTAGTAGGCCGTATTAAATCATCAGCCAAAATCATCCAATGTTTCATCTGCTCGTTACCAGGCGACCATGATTACTTGACATTATAAAAGATCATTTTGACGTATCACCAGTAGCTATTGCTTTCCACGATGACACAAGAGCGTATCACGTGACCAAACATGGAACAAGAACAAGACGAAGAGAAACATATGCAATTTTGGCGGACTTTTATCCTCCACCTTAATTATATACATCTGGAAATATGTATAATATGAACAAGCAATAGAGCGCCATCTAAGTCTCCTAAACCCCGAATTCTTTGTTTTAATGGGGCTGCTTCGACCCAAGGGTCAATGCTGCTACGAGTCAGATTAAAGTCCGACTATAAGCACTTAACGAGTGCCAAGAAAGCAACAAAGATCAGTCTTTCAGCATTCACGTCGTGAACTCTATTAACCTATATATGCTATATGAAAATGCGATGGTGTTCCATCAGTATCCCCCCCCCCCCCCTTAAAATGTGCCTTGGGGGTATTGGACTGCGAGGAAATGTAACTAGAGCTGATAATATATGTGATAGTTTATGCCACACGTAGTTTAGGACAGCAGAAACTTGCTACTTTATGTCTCCTCGAGAGTTTTCGTTATTTCTCATACCTTGATCTCGGGAGCTGTTCGGATAGTACTCGTAACATTCTTCAAAAGCGGGTTTCTTTTTTGCGTAAGAGTTGATTGCAGCCTCGTTCTGGTTAAACGCTACTGGTTACAGTTTGTGGCATTCCAGTCACCTCTTTTTTATTGTCAGGCAGTAAAAATATAAGAGAAATACCATTAAAAATATGGGAGGGAGGAGGCGACCAAAAGGTAAATGCACATTTTCACACATACCGTGAACAGCAAGAACTAAGAGATAACGACAAAGTTTATATAAACTAGCGCCAGGCCTCCTCTGGTAAGGTGCTGTACTGGCGTACGTATTTGAAGCAATTTTGTTTCCATACCAAAGCTGCAAAAAGGAATAAAATAACAGTAAATGTTGACGAATGCTAAATTTTAGAAGCTAAATAGTTGCCCTTCCTCAAAGGGTCTTTTTATAACGTATTCCAGCCCATCCACATTTTCAGGAATATGTGAAAAATACTTTCTACTCCGCTTGTTCGAGCCCTATAACTAGGGTAGTAAAAAGAGTAGTCAGCATTCTTTATTTCATCTATTCTGCCCACTGTGTAGTGTGATATTCTATCTGATGTTTCCACCGTTTTAAAAGACTGATTTTGATCAACATTCGACACGTTCTTCATAACTGTTATCGAATAAGAGTGACAGTGGCCTCGTTTTCAGTTATTTGCTCTTACCATCTTAGCTATAGCTATTAGGGGCTGATAGCAAGCTTCTCGTATGCCTGATAAATTTAAAGCTGTTTCGGTTCTTATGTGGTTAGAGGTGGAATAAAACGCACTGTTATAATATTCATCATCTGTCTCGAGATTGTCTCGTTTGGGGAGCGATAAATCTGAAGAGGGAATGTTGTATAAGATTTGTTGAGAAAAAGCCGGATTCTTCTAATGCATTTAAATCAGTGATTGCTTTTTTTTCTCAGGGACTCTACAGCGGCAAATGGGAAGTCGCGGGCAAGCATCCCCGAGATCTCTTTCTCCGGAACGAGGGGTTCACGATAACAGTCAAGGACTATATGCGGGAGACAGAATCCTGAGACCTTGTCGCCAGCCTGGGTGCCTGATGTTTGGAAGCCCAGAGAACAAAGGGTATTGCAGTCAGTGCGCACGCGCAGACTACGTCAAGGATGATTATGTCTTCGTTGGAAACAAAGATCTCGTCCGGGACTAAGTCCTATAGGAGCTGACACTGGGATTCGACGATGTTAAATTATCACCTCGCTCCAAGTCGAACACTTATGCAATGATCTGGAATCCGTAGGGCGACAGAAACTGGATAAACTGGCAGTTGATTGCTCCCGCAAGCCAGGCTATCAACCGTATGCCCTGTATTACAGTCGCAGGGATCCCACACGTTTGAGAGCTTCAGACCAGGGTGAGCAAAAGACCCAGTATGAATACTGGCCTAGCGCCCGCATGAAAAGGCAGTATAGCCTGAGTTTATAAATGCATGAACGCCTTCATGCATATGGACTCTTCCCAGATTTATTAGAATATGCGACTGCCTCGGAACTTCCTGGCCGTAGGCAGCAGCCGCATTTAGAAAATGTGGTACAGACGACTGACAGTAACTGAGATCAGATCATCAAAATCAGATAGACAACCATTCTGTGCAAAGCTGTAGTGGTTTGCTAATTTTTTTTGAAGAAGAACGATGATTCGTTTATTCATAAGCTATGGAATTTATTTGAGGTAGTGCTTTGTTTGATCTTTTGTTTGTGTTGTTGATTACTATACATTTCAGTAGTATTTTAAGAGATGCCCTTAGAAGGAGGAATACGTACACTCAACTCAAAATTAAACACACATGAGACTAAGACCATGTTCGCATTGTATCGGATAGGTTTTTACTTCGTTCCTCTTCATTTTGTCCTCAGTGAGAACAGCACTTCAAAACTGATTCATTGTACAACGTATCACTTTTAAAACCGCCTCGCCGTTACTTGAAAGTCACTGTGGAGTGACCTGCTTTGTATGTGAACAGAGTGCCTATCCGAGGTGCTTTTCAAGTCGCTGTGAAAACCTATACGCTACAATGTGAATACCACCTAATCACCTTTTAATATTCTCCGATATTCGCACTGAATGGGCAGTAGGCCTCAGGGGTTGTGGTTGCGGTCGATTAAATTAATTTTGTAAAAATTGGGGGTCTTAAAGGTTGTTCATTTGGGGACATGAGTATGTCTTCCATTGAAGATATTAATTTGTACAGGTCAGTGATAGAAGTTTCTGAGTCTGGCAGTCTTTCTCTTTTAGTGTTGTGTATGATTGTATTGTTTCTAATGAGCGCAGCAGTCTTATGCTTTAAGTACTCTTTGTTTCGATACTCTTTTAATGTTATAGTGCGATTTACTTCAGGAGATGTAGAGGGCTCTACAATTGTGCTATAGTATTTGAATGATATGGCAGCAATCGCCCAAGGTTTCCTCTGTAAAAACAGTTTGAATTAGAAGATAAATACTCCGATAATTCTGTCCTACTTTTCATATTGTCCCTTCTCGCCAGCTTCTATGTGTAATGTGTGACGAACATGAATTAGATCTTCATTTATATCTCTAACCGGAGAAAAAGGAATACCGAGGATACTAAGAAAAGATTATTGGTTACCACTCTTTGTACTATGATTAGCGATGATATTGAAATGCGCCAACCCCAATCTTGAAAACGCCTCAAGGATGGTTCCAGTCTACCAGAATGTTATTTGATTCTATGGCGTTGTATCCGTTGTTACTTACCACAGATAGTGCAAGCTTTTTCTGCTGGTCGAAGCCCTTTTGCTTTGGGTTTTTAGTGCTAGATTTAACCCCATTTTCGGCGATAGATTATATTAACGGAAGTCAAGTTATACATTTATGTAATCCACCTCTAGAACTTAGCTTAACACTGCACTGTATGATTTTTAGGGATTAGAGTGACTGAAGTGGACGGTCCTGTCATCCCTCTGTTATCTCTGTAGCGATAGTTAGTGTAGACTTAGTTAGTTGTATCCTTTTCTTTACAAGTTAAATGTAAACAGAGAGTCGTTAAATGATTTGCAATATGAGACCAAATTCTCTGATCTGCTAGTGCTGTAACCAAATGCGTGATTTCGTGTGTCTGGAGGGTGCATAGTAGATGACTTGGTTCTCGAGTTGAAAATTGGAGTGCAGAATTTTAAACACATTTTAAAAGAATACCTTCATTTTTGTCGAGCTTCAATATTTTTATTGAATAATCTTGTTGAGTCTTGATGTGTTTGAATTTTTATTGAATCTCAACGAGACAAAGTGAGACAGGTTAAACCAGAGTAAGAACAGGACGTTTAACCCGTGCTTGCACAAGTGCCCACAACTTGTCACACTAACATTTAACAATCCTGATAAAAAATGGCAACACGAAGCCAACAAGTATCTGTTCAATTTTCTATTCAAACGGCATACTAAAGATGTTGACACCACAGATGCCTTTGTTGAAAGGACACAATTGCTAGCTGTTTAACAAACTGAGTGAGAAAATGATTGATGTAGTGGAAGAAAAAGACGGCTGATAAATTGTTGTTACGTATTCAAGTTGAGCCTTAAATTTTTAGGTTTCCTGTCGTTGGAGCCTTGATATTCCTTAAACTTGAATCTGATAACGACAATTGTGTTTTCAGGTTTTGATCTAGAACTAGACGCATCGAGGGCCATCTGTTGCCAGAGGGGAACTTACCAACAGGACAGGCGACCCGTTTATCTAATAAGTGCCTGAAGAATCTCCAGTGAATCGGTATGTTAAGTAGTGACCAACGCACATTGTAAAGAGGAGGAGACCAACCGTGCACTTCACCATGATTTCACGAGAATAGTGTCAATTGAATCAAAGTCGGATATTAGTAAGCGATGGTATGATCGAGGTCGGTGCCTTTTATTGGCTGCCCACTTTTAGAGTAATATTTATCGCAAAATTGGGTTCTTTGTTCTCGCTCGCCATTTTACTTATGGGGCCATGTTTTTGTGACGTTGAGGGGGGGGGGGGGGCAAATGGTATCGCACTTTTTGACTGACAAGTGGGATCTGAGACTCGACAATTTTTCTCAGCGGCGTATGTGAACGCTCTCCGTTTGGTGTTTCACTTACGAATATAGATGGCGGTGGAAGGCGGTATTGAGATGGTGTTTCATGAAGATAATGATCCCGTACACGGAAGAGAAAGGAATTTACATAACGACGTTTTGGATGCTCCTCCTCTTATGGCTTGCAAAACTCGCACAATTCTTATTGCAAAGGAGAGAGCGCATGGTAAGCAGACTGACATGATGACATGACAAGTATTTGTTCGTTGAAGCGAGGAATTCTTTTCTCGTACATTTTTACGCCTTACTTTGTACGTCAATCTACGTATAGTTTCCCGTAAAATGTTACGTTCTATGACTTAACAAGAGAGAAAATTTGTTCATAGCCCCGGATGCAATTTAGTGAGCCTTCTTTGCGTACTGCGGTAATGTGGCAGCGAAATTTGGAGATCTTTAGCTCATTTTTAGAGCCCGATTGCACCTGTTGTATTGGGGTTTATATATCGATTGCATCAGTGAAATAATAATTTCTTGTCGACCAAAGGACAACTCTCCGACCCGTTCTGATGACACAAGTAATATAGCCAGCAACTGCAATAAATATACATATACAGATGATAGGAGCATTACAGTGTGATCACAGCATGTCTCTCTCGTCTAATCACGAACGGGGATTCAAAATTGTGTTCCCTTGGCTTTTGCTGGTCATAATGTAGTAAGAAAGATAGTGAGATGCTTGAGATTGCTAAATAACTATTCACTATGACCTGAGTTAGAGCTGGGCTAAGGGCATCTATATCGTAACTACTATTTTATTGGGATTTTATGCACGGGGATCTTTAGGTCTTCTGAATAAATGTTCGTGTTATTATGATTTCGGATTCTGTTCGTGTCAAACGCTTCGTATTTCCTCTAGTGCATCGTGAGTGTGGTTTCGGAAAACTAAGTAGTTCTCTCTTCACCCCGCCCCTCGAAAATACCCCGGCCTTCTATTGAGTACAGGTTTTCGAAGACATCGGAACTCGCAGATTTTGACTGCCTCCTCAAACTCTATGGATATGAAACGGATGATTATCCCAACCGGTCATTTCCACCCATTTCAGTTTGGACAGCAGGATTTCTACCCCTAAACATTCCACCTTTCCCTCTATTGGGCAGATTTAAGGAATCTGTCCGGCAAGTCTCGTGTCCTGATTTTCACACTCGGTCATAGTGGCATTCCTTTTTCAATCTGTAATTTTCAGAACTTCTTACATTACCTAAATCAAGTACAAAAGTATCACAAATGTTTACATTTTGGGCAGTAGTTTGACCTTAAAATGTATTTACTTGAAAATAATTGTTCCATCTGGGAAAGGCTTTCATTCTTTAAAATGCCAAACTTACGTCTCAGGCATAAATGTGACAAAACTTAATAGAAACCACTCAAAATGAGCATTGGTTGAAATTTTGATGTCCAAAATGATCATGCCTAAAGTTTTCCTTTGCAAATTTAGTGCAAATGTTGATATTTTCACCTCCTCAAGGTTAAAAATTTCCAATAGACTCCTTTGTACCTAAATGGTGCATGTATTATGACCATAATACGTAGTAAAGTAGATCACAATTCGGTAATTGAGTGTGATGCCACAAGGTGTGGATGTCAATATATTCTGACAGCATAATAGATTTGCTACATCCTTATGACTATAACCTGTCCAATTTCAGACTAGCTTTGAAACTAATAGAGCATTCCAATTACGCCTTGCTTTAGGAACTGAGCAAAAATTTCACCGTTTCCTCGGGACCTTGTTCAAGTCTTGACAGTGGTTACTCTCAGTGTGATTAAATCATGAACGCGACGCTACGGTTGTCCAGTAGTAATAGACTTTTTTTGCAAAACGTTATTGTGTGAGGACTGAAAATCAAGTGCTGTATTTGTTTTTGAAGAGTCCAGTAGAATGAAATCAACATAAAACTAGAAATGAACGTCCAAATTGGGGAACCTCTAAATCACCTCTTTGATTATTTTGACTTCATATGTAAGATTGATAAGAGGTTGTCGTAAACAGCGCAGAGTAAAGCTACTCCAAATGAGTAAGCATATATACTCTGCTTTTTTACTTGTTGCAGGAACTGTGACCTCTCTCAGTCAGTAACTCTCATTTAACAGCATTTCTTGTTTACACAAGTAAAATAGACCAATCAGAAAATATCTAATCCTAAGGGAAAGTCTTGATTGGCTAGGAATAATCACTAGAGTTCGTGTGCTACTATTTGATTGGTAGTTAGTTTTTGGACAAAGTTTTGGCGATCACCGTAAGACAAAACTATGCATGCACCTGAATCACATGTACTGTAAGATGAAAGATAGTCAAAACCTGATTTTTTAGCAATTGTGCAACTCGCTAGGAAACGAGGCCACATTTCCAGTCTTGTGCAAAAACCTTTAGATACCATTTTGGAAAATATTTTTTCGATTTTAATTTTTAGCCCTCCCCTCAATTTATAAATTTTGTCACATCGTTCACTCCTTATTTAATTGTAGCCCCTCCAATTTACCTACTCCTGAAAATATTACTACTACTCCATTTTATTCATCATCATGTGGAGCTCTCTCGGCTTTCCGTGTCACGCTTCTTCGATCATTTTATTTCACCATTCTACAATAAATCACAAAAGAGCAGCAATGCTGAAGTGACAAGGATACACTTTTTTTATAGTAAGAACCAAATAGTTTGGGCTGAGGCTCAGTTTTCTTATTTTTTCGGTTGCAAGCAGGCTCAAATTATTCTTATTTTGTTCTTACGACAGCTGCTGACAACTGATGGAGTTGAGGAGTGTGGCGTCAATTGTTTGGTATCCGTTGGATTGCCCCCCGGAGAATTGCCCCCCGGAGAATTGCCCCCCCGAGAATTGCCCCCTGAAGATTTCTCCCTAAATCATGTCATCGCTTCTGCATTATTTCATTTAGTGACGGTTCATCGGACTACATAAGAGCCGAAGACATTGATGGCGTTGAACTAATTTTTTTGTAAGTCACTGCGCAACAAATTATATTTTTATGAGTTTTCATCCAGCTTGGTGTTGTTCTTAAATTGTTCTTAATGTTTTGACAATCTGAGCCTCAGTGTTC